>JAYXIM010028810.1:0-35715 GCA_037575425.1 Anastrepha fraterculus
TATTTTCAAGTGGTTTTCAGTAAATCTATATATATAAAAAGAAGTTACATTTCCTTGGTAATCTTATAACTCAAGAACGAGCTCACCTATCCAAACCAAATTTTTAGGCTTTGTTTGGACTATTCAGTAGATGGTTTGTGGCTTAAAATTTTAAGAATCGGATAACAGGGTCTCGAGAAATAGGCCAAAACGTGAACCCGGATAACCCTAGGACGTGTTTGTACAATATGGGTAGCAAATGGAAGCTGCTGATGATTCTATAGTATAGAGTATTTTTGATGCCGCTCCGTGACTAGGGTCTCGAGATATAATCCAAAACGTGTACCTGGGTAACCCTAGGATGTGTTTGTACAATATGGGTAGCAAATGGAAGCTGCTGATGATTCTATAGTATAGAGTATTTTTGATGCCGCTCCGTGACTAGGGTCTCGAGATATCGCCCAAAATGTGGACCCCGATAACCCTAGGATGTGTTCGTACAATATGGGTAGCAAAAGGGAGCTGTTGATGATTGCTATAGTATAGAGTATTTTTAATGCCCCTCCGTAACTAGGGTCTCGAGATATAGATCAAAACGTGGACCTGGATAGCACTAGGATGTGTTTGAACCACATGAGTATACATTTCGGCAAAAATGTAAAGCACTTATGGATTTAATTGTGAAATTATATGTATTTGGGGAGGTGCGATGCCATATGTACTCCATCGAATGGCAGAAAAGGGGATTGCCGCACGCACATATACTAATTTGGCTGGTACATAAAATAACTCCGGATCAAATCGATAGCCTTATATCAGCTGAAATTCCTAACCACACTGCTGATCCTGAGTTATTTCAAGTTGTCGTTATATATTACATTTCCTTGGTAATCTTATAACTCAAGAACCGCCGAACCCATTGACACAAAAATTTTAGAGTTCTTTTCTATCTTTGAGGAGGTGGTTTGTGTGAAGTTTGATTGAAATCGGTGCAACCGTTCCTGAGTTATGACATTTTATGTGAGTAATGGTTTCCTCTCATACGAAATGCCTGTATGGGAAAAACAATAACAAATACACAGCCGCTTATGAGCGCTTCTGTTGTACTGTTGTGGTTGTAAGTGTTAATATTAATTTTGGGCGAAAATATAATAAAAACTGGAGCATTCAAGGAACTGGAAAAACATTTTTAACTTTATTTATTTTAGCATAATTTATTTAGCGTAAAAAATTGAAATGGAAATTAAAGAATCAAAGTTTAATTACAAGTTTTTATCGGCTCTTTCACCTTACCTGTATATAGGTGACCACCACAATCAAATTTTAAAAAAGTACAGAAAAGGCTATTGTGACATCTTTAGAAAGTATGTTGAATGAAAAAAATCAACTAATTCAACTGTTTAAACATTTTACGAGTTCTATAAAGAAAACTTAATATGAAAAATTTATTGCGATATAAAAAAAACATTTTATATATGGTGGTGCGAAGCCCACTGGGTGATGCGTGAATGAATTGCAAACAATGTTCCATCAACACAATGAATTGGTGAAATTGTTCAAAGTGGCACTCGATCTGATGCCCACCGATGACCACAAAATAATAATAAAAAAAAAATAAAACACCAATTGGGGAGCACGCCAGACGATTCAATATAAAAAAACATTTTATGTATGGTGGTGCGAAGCCCACTGGGGAATGCTAGTTCTACTATAAAAATATTAAATAAGAAGCAAATTGTGACAAGTGAATTTGACTAATTAACAAAAAAGTTTATAAAGGTTTTTTGATTTAACCTGTTACTAAACTCCTAACTGCCAATCAAATATTTGAATAACTTAAAAAGTGTATTGAATCTTGACATTCTGTTCTTTTAATGAAGTAAATTTTTATTTTTTTTTTTACAAGCATATCTTGTATTTTCCGATTCGAATTTTCGGTGCTAGTTAATACTATAAAATTAAACTTAATTCTGAAGTGTCGCCTTTGTGAATTAATTCTGTCAAAGCAAGTATATTCGAAATATACTTTGTTGAATATACTTATGAATCTGTATTCAAATTATTTTTTCCGTTTCGAAGACAATAATTGGCCTGTTATTTTGAATGCATATTTAAAACGCTAGTGTATTGGTATATAATTGATCTGTTCGCGGAAATTTCTAAGAAGCATTTCGCGTAGTAGATTTTTTTTCAAATTTTGGACTACAAGAAGACCTTTTTTTCTCGACAAAATGTATTTAAACAAAGACCAAGTGTTAGAAATCGTCAATGAAAGTAATGAACGTATGAAACAGGAGTTAGTTGAACAGTTAAGTAGTTTAACTCAAGCAATTGGTCGCCTCCAACCTCCAAGTGTTGAGTCGTACCAACCAGTTTCAATTAACCCTTTAGCTGCAGAAAATAATGCAAGCCTAGACTTAATAAAATCGCTACCCGAATTCAAGGGTGATTCTATATCTTATCCAGCTTGGCGAAGTGCAGCAGTATTCGCCATGAATTATTATACAGAGGGATCAGAGAGGTACTATGTAGCCATGGGTATATTAAGAAATAGAATAGTTAGTTCGGCCAACTCTATCCTTGCATCGTTCAATACCGTTCTAAATTTTAAAGCTATTCTAGCCAGGTTGGATCAGGAGTATTCAGATAAGAGGCCATTGTATGTTCTGGAAAATGAACTCAGTATCCTCAGACAGGGAAATTCATGTATTGATGACTTCTACAGCAAGGTGGAAAAACAACTTTCTCTTATAATAAATAAACATATTATGAGCCACACTGGTAGGAATGATATAATTGAAGCTTTGAATGAACGAGCCAGGGAAAATGCTCTACGTGTTTTTATATCAGGATTGCATCGCCCAATGTGCGATATTCTCTTTTCCGCTAGACCTAAAGACCTACCAAATGCACTTGCCATTGCTCAGGAGCTACAAACCAATCATAGGCGAATGCAGTTCGCGGAAACCTTTGCGGTAGGTAACACGTTTCGACCAAATAGGCCAGCATTAATGCCTCAGCGCAAAGTCATGGATCATAATAACCCATTGCTCCCACGCATCAATCACAGTACCGTAACCAGGCCAGCTCCCATGGAAGTCGACAATGGTACAAGTTTCTATAAGCAGAGGAATAACCCTCAAAATACCACAGGCGTACCACAACATAACTCATCGCAACATCAAATGCCCAAATATATAGGTAAGCCACAGCTCTTAAATTCCGATTTGCCAGTAGCGTTCAAACGTTCCCATGAACATTTACATTCGGGTCGCTCACCATTTCAAAAAATGCAAAAGGTTAATTTTATGCCAGAAGAAACAAGTGTTTTTTTGAACGACGAAAAATATAAAGACTGCACTGATAGCTTTTATTACGAAACTGATTATTTAAATGAGTATGGAAATAACTATATTTCTAATAATGATCAAAACGTTAGTGATGAAAATACCGATGAGGAGATTAATCATTTAAACTGATATCGCTCCTGCCGTTTATTACAAAAAAAGACAAAAACGGCCAGGAGCTGAGAATTCTGATAGATACAGGCACGTCCAAAAATTACATCAAGGACCTCTCTTTTATTCAAGGTATTAAACCCTTGATAAACCTTTTAAATTGTCGTCAATAAACGGACAAAATATAATTAACCGAAAATGCCTAATTAACATTTTAGATAATACCTCTACGTTTTTCTTGCTTTCGAATCTAAAAACGTTCGATGGTATCATAGGGTATGATTTCCTAAAAAACATTGATGCGAAAATTGATACTGGTAAGGGGTATTTATTTTACCGAAAGGGTAAAGTTAAATTACAATACTTATCGTGTAATCAGATTAATTCAATTGTAATAGCAGAAGAGTCTGTGCCTCCATTAGTTCAAACAAGATTTCGTAAAATTATAGAAAAGAACAATGACGCTTTCGCCGATCCTAATAGGGCGTTGCCATATAATACCACTGTAAAAGCCAAAATTCGAACAGCTATTAATGACCCGATCCGTTATCCGTACCCGATTTCAGTGGCCCCATTCATCAATAACGAAGTACAAAATTTACTCAGAGATGGTATAATTAGGGAATCGTGTTCGCCATACAATTCTCCGGTTCACGTAGTTAGCAAAAAAGGTTTTGACGAAGATGGTAAGCCCAAATTAAGGATGGTGATAGACTTCAGGAAATTGATCGAGAAAACAATCGCAGATCGATACCCCATACCGGATACAACCGTAATCCTGGCCAACTTAGGTAGATCCAAATTTTTTACAACATTAGACCTTAAGTCAGGGTTCCATCAAATTTTATTAAGTGAGGAAGACAGACAGAAAACGGCGTTCAATATAAATAATGGAAAGTACGAATTTTGTAGGTTGCCTTTTGGTCTAAAAAACGCACCAAGTATTTTTCAGAGGGCCATCGATGATATTTTACGCCAGGAAATAGGAAAATACTGCCATGTTTATGTCGATGACATAATTATATATTCCCAAGACGCAGAGTCACATTTACATCACATCGATTGTATCCTTCAGAAACTCGGAAAAGCCGGAATGAGAGTGTCTGTCGAAAAATCGAGTTTCTTCAAAACTGAAGTGGAATTTTTGGGATTCCTTGTATCTGAGAAAGGCATTAAAACTTGTCCAGATAAGATTTACGACATCATAAACTATGAACAACCAAGAACTCTTCGAGCACTACGTGCATTTCTTGGTTTATCTAGGTATTACCGCCGATTTGTGAAAGATTATGCTGCCATTGTAAAACCATTGACAGTTTATCTTCGCGGTGAAAATGGACAAGTGGGTGCCAAAAGCTCCAAAAACGTTAGAATAGATTTTGACCCAGATGCCCTATGCGCATTCGAAAAATTAAAAAAAATATTAGCCTCCGAAGACGTGCTTCTCCAATATCCAGACTACCAAAAACCCTTTGAGCTTACCACGGATGCTTCCTCTACTGCCTTAGGCGCAGTTTTATCGCAAAATGGGCGACCCATAACGATGATATCGCGAACACTTTCTGCTAGTGAACAAAATTATGCCACCAACGAACGGGAGCTCTTAGCAATTGTATGGGCATTGAAGAAACTTCGTCACTACTTGTACGGAATTAAGGACGTCCATATTTTCACTGACCACCAACCGCTGATATTTGCTATGTCTGAAAAGAATCCCAATTCCAAGATGAAGAGGTGGAGATCATTTGTAGAGGAATTTTCACCTACTTTTCATTTCAAACCCGGAAAAGACAATAAGGTAGCTGACGCACTTTCGAGACAGTTTGCCTACACTTTGAATGATAACGCCTCTAACGAAACCGTGCACAGCGAAGAATCTTCTACCAATACAATTAAAACGGTTAACTGTCCAGTCAATCAATTTAAAACTCAGCTTGTGCTCTCAAAGTCTACCTCATTTAGTAAATGCACCAAAATATTATTCCAAAAATATATTCGCCACACAATAACATTTACCACTATTGAAGATCTTTTACAATGTTTAAAAGGCGTCATAAATACAAACGCCACAAATGCAATCCATTGCGATCTTCCAACCCTAGCAGAAATACAAAATACATTAGTATCGGCCTTTCCTGGTACTAAATTTCTCCATACTGAAATCATGGTCATAGATTTACCTAATAAAAATGATCAGTTGGAAGTGATAGCAACAGAACATAATCGAGCTCATCGTGGCTTACACGAAAATTTTCGCCAAATTTTCAGTAACTATTTTTTCCAAACATAAAAAAATTATTGAAAACAATAATTGCTAACTGCAAGATATGCTTGGAAAATAAATACCAACGTCAACCACCTGATCCGGGAATTGGTAAATCTCCTATTCCAAACCTTCCAGGAGAAATTCTCCATATAGACATATTTATAACTGGTAAGCAACTTTTCTTGACGTGTGTAGACAAATTTTCTAAATTTGCTATCGTAAAGCCAATTGCTTCAAGGACAACAGTAGATGTTCAGAATGCTTTATTAGAAATTTTGTTAGTATTTAGTAACACAAATACCATCGTCTCTGATAACGAGAGGGCGTTTCAATCGATTACCATAAAATCGTTACTTAGGGATAATTTCGGAATAGATCAATTTTTTGTACCCACCCTTCATAGTGAAAGTAATGGTCAGGTGGAAAGGTTTCATTCCACATTATTGGAAATATCACGATGCATAAGAGAGCAACAGAAACTGGATGATGTAATTGAATTGGTACTTTTAGCAGCATATAAATATAATTATAGCATACACTCGGTAACCAAAGCGAGGCCAACCGATGTCTTTCACAATTTCTCGGAAGAAAAACTAACTAAGATAAGAAAACGGATACTTTAAACTCAGGAGAAAACTTTGCATAGGAATAATAAAGATAAAACATTGAAAACTCATAATCCTGGAGAAAAGGTTTTTTTGAGGCGAAATAAAAGGCTTGGGAATAAATTCGATAAGGTCTTCGTGGAAAAAGTAATCGAAAAAGATCTTGGCACCACGGTTTTGATTAATGGAAAGAAAATTCACAAAAGTAATCTCCGTTAAGCGCAATTTCTATATTTTGTATCATATATAAGCACCATAAAGTAAAGAAAAAAAAACCACTTCTTAATGATTTGAAACATCACATTATTTTTCGTAAAACATATAAATACGTACATATTTACATAGCATAACTCTATTGAAAATTGAACACATAATTTCCATTCTAAATATTATATTGTAAGTCTAAAACATTGATATCGATAGAATTTAAGCCTTTAATTTGAATCATTATGCTTACATGCTCTGAAAGAAAAACGTATCAGCACGCCTAACGAACCGAGGACGTCTCGCACTTAAGATGGGGAGTAGTTAACATAGCAGCTAGTATCCCTTTGCTGCTACTCTTGAACTATATGCTGGGTTAATTTACCTAAGCGCTAATGATCATTAAATGATAACAGAGTATCAGAACCGGCTTAGCACTTTATTGTTGTTTACTTGTGCGGGCGGCTTAAAATAACGTAACTTTGTTAAGGAATGTGGAATTGTGGTACAGCAATAGCATGATGCGTAGTAAATAATAGGCTAGAGTTAGAAGCATTTAATTTTAAGTGATCAGTTGTAAAGTTGGAGTTGAAGAAGCGAGTCATATCGCCGTGAATAAAATATCAATAACAACACAAAACTTAACTTGTATAACGTCGAAGTATGAATGAAATTATTTTCTTTTGAACGAATTAGTGAATGATCTTAATCATACTACGATTACGCTTGAGATTAAATCTTAAGCATGTACAATTTTTTTGTTTCAATCAGAAAAGAATTGCGTGATATTTGCCGAGACCCCCCCTCTCTCCAACGTAAGATTAGATGAGATTTGTCTCGGAGGATCGGTGTCGTGTTTGCAGCCGTTCGCAACACACGTTGCTGCACCAGTATCCTGTATCCTTTCTGGGACAATATTAAATTGCGGCACTGCACCTGCTCTATTTACACGGTGTTTACAAATGCTCAGCGATGCCAATAAACGAAACAACGATGCGAAACCTATTGTCAGTTTCGGCTAGGCTTTTCGATCCTCTTGGTTTACTTGCCCCTCTAGTTACCAAAGCAAAAATCTTATTACAAGAGCTTTGGCTTCAAAAACTAGATTGGGATGAGTAGATTCCTCGGTGCCTCGACACAAATATGCATCCTGGCAATCTTAATAAGGATAATGGAAAACTTTTATCAAATTATTGCATTGTCATCGGTCCTTGATAGGTGAGCAAAATTCCAAGTCGATCAGATTTTTAGAAGCCAGTGAAAATTAAGCTCAAAGATTCCGTTACATACATACAACCCGAGCTAATAAAAGTGTGTTAATTATTCTATTTGTATCTTAATTTTTGTTATAATTTTGTTCTGAGGTAGTTAACTATGACTGATCGTTCGATTTGCTATTACTTCATTATAGGTCTCTTTGTCATTAAAATTTATTTTCTACTTTTTAGTTCGATTAGCAAAAAAGCGTGTTTTTTAGTTTCTTTAAACTAATTTTTTGGGAAGGACATCTCCGAGCCGTTGGATACCAAACGAGGTTTCAGGCAGGGTGACTCGCTGTCGTGTGACTTCTTTAACCTGATGTTGGAGAGCATCGTACGAGCCGCAGAACTTTATCGCTCAGGCACAATATTTTATAAGAGCGTACAATTGTTGGCGTATGCCGATGATATTGACATCATCGGCCTTAACAACCGAGCTGTTAGTTCTGCCTTCTCTAAACTGGATAAGGAGGCAAAGCGCATGGGTCTGGTGGTGAACGAGGACAAAACGAAGTACCTCCTGTCTTCAAAAAACAATCGGCGCACTCGCGTATCGGCACCCACGTCACTGTTGACAGTTATAATTTCGAGGTTGTAAAGGACTTTGTTTATTTAGGAACCAGCATTAACACCGATAAGAATGTCAGCCGTGAAATCCAACGTAGAATCTCTCTTGCCAACAAGTGCTACGTTGGACTAAGTAGGCAACTAAGCAGTAAAGTCCTCTCTCGACGAACAAAACTAACACTCTACAAGGCTACCATCGACCAAATATACACAATACGCCAAATCTTGGAAAAGACCCATGAAAAGAGAATCGACACACACCATCTTTTCGTCGACTTCAAAGCTGCATTCGACAGTACGGAAAGGAGTTACTTGTATGCCGCGATGTCTGAATTTGGTATCCCCGCAAAACTAATACACCGCCGTCAGAATTGGGAAGAACCTCTCCGAGCCGTTTGATACCAAACGAGGTTTCATACAGGGTGACTCGCTGTCGTGTGACTTCTTTAACCTAATGTTAGAGAGCATCGTACGAGCCGCAGAACTTAATCGCTCAGGCACAATTTTTTATAAGAGCGTACAATTGTTGGCGTATGTCGACTGTCTTCAAACAACCAGTCGGCGCACTCGCGTATCGGCATCCACGTCACTGTTGACAGTTATAATTTCGAGGTTGTAAAAGACTTCATGTATTTAGGAACCAGCATTAACACCGATAACAATGTCAGCCTGGAAATCCAACGTAGAATCTCTCTTGCCAACAAGTGCTTCTTTGGACTAAGTAGGCAACTGAGCAGTAAAGTCCTCTCTCGACGAACAAAACTAACACTCTACAAACTCTCATCATGCCTGTCCTAACGTATGGCGCAGAAGCTTGGACGATGACAACATCCGATGAAGCGACGCTTGGAGTGCTCGAGAGAAAGATTCTGCGTAAGATTTTTGAACCTTTGCACTTTGGCAACGGCGAATATCGCAGGCTATGGAACGATGAGCTATATGAGCTTTACGACGACATAGACATAACGCAGCGAATAAAGATCCAGCGGCTACGTTGGCTGGGTCATGTCGTCCGAATGGATACAAATGCTCCGGCTTTGAAAGTATTCGATGTGGTACCAGCTGGTGGTAGCAGAAGAAGAGGAAGGCCTCCTCTGGGTTGGAAAGATCAATTGGAGGACTTGGCTTCATTTGGTGTGTCTAATTGGCGCCGGTTAGCACGAGAAAGAAACGACTGGCGCGTTTTGTTAAACTCGGCTAAAATCGCCTAAGCGGTTATAGCGCCAATTAAGAAGAAGAAGAAATCAATATCTTGTCCTATTATAACTGCAGTTTTTTCAGACTTTGATCCTTCTATTGTAGTTTCAACAATAAGAACATCGGCATCACCTCTGGCATGTTTAGAAGTAATACTTGCAGCTTGTAGTTTTTCAATTAACATATTAATGAGCATAACTTTTTTATTTCGATTTGGTAAGAATTTTTATGGAGTAACTGGAACAATCATTGTTTCATCGAAACAGATTTCATACGTTCTTCTCTGCTGCTCCATAGTTTTTACGTTCTAACGGTAGTCTAAATATCCGTAGAATATAACAATTATTTTGGACCTGTAATGCCATTCTAAATAATTAATGTATTTATCAAAAATAATAGATTTATTACATAGAAAACACAAATCAGAAATAGTTTTTGAAATTGTACGTCCGCACTTACAAAGATTCGATTCAAACTGAAGTAAAGAGAAGACGGTCGTAACTATACAAAACACGTGAACATCTACCTCTACTGGCTATAAATAGATAAGTCCGTAGTTTATAATAGGAGCCCGTACAATTCCTAGGTGTAATTTTTTCACGTAGTGGAAGCATTTTAAAATTTACAGATTTTAAAGAAGATGCACTCAATTATTTTCTATTTAAAATGTCATTAGTGTAAATGGGAATATAATTATATGGTATTATGATTTAAATTTTTCCCTTAACTATTTTTTAATTTTAGGAAACGGTTATCAGTATTATTGAATAGATATAGATTTAATGCATAAAGAAAATGATAAAATATAATATGATAGTTAATAAAAATTTACAAATATTTATAATTATTGATTTATCGATAGTTCATCAACTACATATAATATAATATATACGGCGCGTTTTCGACCGGAAGCACGGGTTGACCTGAAGTGATCCTGTGACCGCGCGCTTTCCGCGCATATTGTAGAATTTTGTATTCTACAATATTGATAATAAATACAAATAGCAAAAAACCCATGGGAAATGAGATATTTACAAAATAAGCGCAAAAACCCGATTTTTGTGACCTTTGACGTTGAAATTTAATAGTTGCGTATACCCTACCATATGTAGGTTGTGAGACAACTTTAAGAGTGTCAATATACAAGTATTTACAGCTGGGTATCTCCAATTTCGAGATTCTTACCTTTTTTGTTTTTTGTTTTTCTATTGGTATAATAGTGCACATTCGTTGAAGAATATAACTATTTGAATTTCGATCGCTCAACGCATTTACAATAGATAATTTTTTCTCAGCTGATACTTCCTATATCAAAATAAAAGAAAAAGCGACTGTATTGAAATTTTAAGTTCGCAGCATTTTTTAAAGTTAAAACAAGTGTTTTTCGTGAAAATGAGTACAACGGAGGTTTGGTTCGATGATTCATCGGACGATGAAAGATTAGTGGAACTAGCTGGAAGTAGAAAACGGTTGAGAGACGCATCCAACCCCATAGAAATGATATCCACTGAGTAAGTTTAGAATTTTCGAAATGTGTTGGCTTACTTAGTATTACAGAAATTTCCTTAAAGATCTTTAAAGAACTTTAGATTATCTAAAGAGGCGATTATGGACCTACTGTCCAGTACAGAAAACCAGTTGCAGCAGTGCACTCGAGCCAAATCCATTCGAAATATTTTAAAGCTAGCTACAGTTCTGCGATTTTGTGCTCAGGGATCGTACCAATTGAACATTGGTAATGAAGGTATAATAGGACTTGCTCAACCCACAGTGTCTGTTGTGCTATCGGAAGTAATAGATATCCTGGAAAATTATATTTGCCAAAGATGAATACAATTTATTAGTAGAGAGCCTGACCTGCAACAAACAAAAGCACATTCTTATAGCAAATATAAAATAAAATTTACTTCAAAATTAAACTCATTTTTATAATAAAAACATTAATTCATTTGATTAACCTACTTTAAATATCTACAGTCTTTTCCTAATACTAATATAATATAAAACAGAAAATATCACTTCAGTTTATTTAAGGCACATAGCTTAAAACTATGTAAATATGAAAATTACTTATGGCTGGTTGGTTGGTTTAAGTGGTGATTCTTCCAGAATCCAACTAGCGCGTTCGCACCTTTTCGTTGCCACATCCTCGTTACCAACTTGTTTACCAGTTATTTACAGCATGACTATATCCAGTCTGTGCGGTTCAGGAACCTTATCAGGTTGTTGACATCTAAGCCAGGCAGTTGTTCAAGACTCTGCAACAGCGGTTTACCCAGGGTTAACATTCCTCCCTTCCATAGGGCAGAGCATTCTCAGAGGAAATGGAAGATTGTTTCCTTGTTGACTGCCGTTAGTCTCCAGGCGTCCCGTCGTTTCATGTTTATCAATATCGACGATTGCTTGAGGTTGTAGAAGGGTCATAACGTTCTGCTAATTTTGTGTTTCGTCTAGTTTCTCCATCTACAATCTGCGATTTGGAGGTATTTTAGGGAAATTGTACTCTTGACTGCAGCTAATGGTGTGAATACCGATTCTACAAGAGCGTTATTCATAGCAGATCCCCTTCTTGCCAGTTCATCCCCTTTTTCAATACCTTCAATGCTCCGATGTCCCGGGACCCAGATTAGGGTAACTTTATGGTTTTCGTTCAAGGTCCTGTTTGTTCCACCACTTTAGAGGTTGTTATAGCCGAACCCAGCGCCTGGATTGTAGCTTGGCCATCCGAGAGAATAGCAATATTGCCCTTAAAAGAGGGATCTGCGATTAGTAGCCTTCAAGCTTCCCCAATTGTCAGTACTTCCGCTGAAAGACACTGCAAGCATTAGGGAGACGCACAGATCTTTCAATTTTACGTATGTGCGAATATATACCAGCTCCAACACCACAATCCATTTTACTGCCATCTGCATAGACTGTAGTGTCGAAGTTGTTTAGTGAGAATCCCTTATTCCATTCTTTCCTAGCTGGAAAGAGACTGGCAAAGTTTCTACTGAATGTTACCGTCGAGACGATGTTGCCAGTCCTATACTGGGTTTGCCGCAGTAATAGACTGGCATGGTCATGAGCTTTTTCCTTCCAGCGACCCGCTTCGTTTAACGTCAATGCACTCATTGTAGCCGTCTCCTTGATAAGTAGAGTAGAATGGGGTAAGATAGGTCATTTTTTTTGGAGAGCTCTTGCTACGGTGTTTTTGCATTGATTTTGAAAAATAAGCAAGATTTTGAAAGGTTATTTATCTGCTAACATTTTGGTTATACTGGCTTATGTTTGGCTAAATATTTGGAAGCTGCATTCAATAAGACAAAGGTACTTTTTTTCGATATTTTCAAAATCGGGAGGCACGATAGGTCACTATATGTGAGGGGAAAAGAACAATGTACATGGCTTGGAAATTAACGTTTTAACTTTTCTTTATAGAGTATGAACACTGCACATGTTATAAAAGTTAGGAATTTTTCTTTAATTCATTTTTCTTCTCTTCTTTGGTCAATTTTTAGCGTTTTTGTATGAGCTTCTGCCTCTTTGCAGCCTCTCTTTTTTTTTTTCTTTCGGCGGCAAATTGTTTTTTTGCTTCCGCGTCCGATTTCTTCTGAGCTGCAGCTGCTTGCTCAGCGCGTAATGACTCTAGCATCACTGCATCTGTGAGAAGTGCAGCTTTACGTCGCTTCCGGCCTCGATTTGATGGTTTGCGCAGTGGAGCTTTAGGAAACGGCCGTATGTCCTCAATTGGAATTAATAGGTCGAGATTCGATCGATCTGGCTCTTGATCGGCATTCGATGGGCCAGTCTCTTGAGGAGAAATCGATGGACCAGCCTCTTGATCTGGTTCGTCCTCGTACGGACGATCAGTTACGAATGCTGGCGTGAAATCATCTTCCGAAAAAATGTCGCGATAAAATGGCCAAATCCCAGTTGATCTGAATCCAGCGATAATATTAGTGCTGGAAGCACCTTTCAACAAGGGTTCAGCTACCAGTTCAGCTATTCGGTCGATGGTTATAGGAATGCCGGAATGATTTAACATCCACGCCTTGCAGGAATGGTCAAAATAAGTTTTGAGCGGCCCAAATACTCCTCTACCGAAAGGCTGCAAACGATGGCTGGTGTGCCGTGGTAGAGTTAATACTTCAATATTATTATTCTTACAAAAGTCTAATCCAGCAATTGTCATGTGAGATTCGTGGTTATCCATGATGAGCAAAGTTTTTTCAGTACTGGATCGAATCGCACTTCGTTTCGGCGTTTTTCGCACATAATTACGCACCATTTTGCTGCAAAAACAATTAAAATTTATTTTATTCAATTAAAAGTAGTGACCTATAACGCCCCCCAAGCACATGTTTTATGTTAGTGTCGATATTTTTTTTTTAAACAAAAATATCAAACAACTAACACATAATTCCTGTTCAGCATTATTATCTACGTAAAATAAAACTCACCTGACAAATATTTACATACATTAAATGCACTGCACCGTAGAATAAAAAAAATGCTATGTCGGAGAAAAGCTCACAAAAAACTAAACGACGCCAGAACTAGGATAACTAATCAATGGTGACGGCCGAAATGACAGTCGCGAACGTTGTTCCCCACCACGTATTCAATTCACATAAGACGAGTGACCTCTGCAAAAGCAGTGCGACGAAAACCCCACCTACCTATTGTGCCCCCATACCTATCTTACCCCATTCTACTCTAGATCTACCGGAATAACGTGTGTCAGAGCGTTCAGGGCCACCCTGAACATAGTCTGATTGCACCGACTGTTATAGCACAGGCTGTATTCTTCCAAGTAATTTGATGTTGTACTCTCTCTCTAGAGCTTTCCACCAACCATAATATATACTTTGGTTGAAGACCCCATCTTCCTCCAAGCATACGTTTACAGGCATATAAAGCGATTTCTGCTTTCTTTACCGGTTCTTCAATCTTTAATTTCCAGCTAAGTTTGGAGTCCAGAATTACCAGTACATACTTTGTACTGGTTGCAATTGAGAGGGTTCGTCCGTTAATATAATATTTGGTAGAGTAAAAATTGGTAGGTTATATCTGGTCGTAAAGAGCATGAGATATGTTTTAAGCGCGTTTAAACTTAGGCCACAGCCTGTCGCCCAAGTGTTAAGCTCGCCTAGCGCCCTTTGAATGATCCCACTGATCATTTTGGGACACAGTCCTGATGCCATTAACACCACATCATCAGCGTAAGCAACCACTTTTACCCAACCTCCATTAAGCTTTATTAAGATTTTACTAATAACGCATAACCAGAGGAGTGGAGATAATACTCCCCCAATATTAGCTCTAATTATTCTGGTTTCTAGCTGATCCAATTGCTGATACAATTTTCCACCCCTAAGTCTATTAACGGCCGTTGGATAGCATCAGTGCTAACGTTATTAAATGCGCCTTCTATGTCAAGAAAAGCTGCCATGGTGTACTGTTTGCTTGCTACAGACCCCTCTATTGTTCAGATTACCTCGTGAAGCGCTGTCTCCGTCTATTTGACTTTAAGGTAAGCATGTTGTGGAATTGATATACTAAAGCTCCCCAGCGAACTTCTTATGTGCATATCTAAAAGCTGTTCAAAAGTTTTTACAAGGAACGACGACAGACTGATTGGTCTAAAGTCCTTCGCTGATTCATGGTCTCTTCTGCCAGTCTTTTGTTTTAAGACGACTCTAACAGGTTTCCAGCTATTTGGAATATAACCTAGGCTTCGACACGGTTTGAAACTTTCCATTATCCATGGTAGGATATTATCAAGAGTTTCCTGTAACATCTTGGGAAAAATCTCGCCAGGGCCTGCAGATTTGAAAGGTGAAAATGATTTGATTGCCCATGCAACCTTCTCTTTTCTGACTATTACAACGGCAATATGCTGTGGCTCATAGCGGCTCCGCCGAATTCTCCCAACATCGCTATCGTGAACGCTCCATCCCGGAAAATGAGTATTTAGGAGAAGTTCTAGAGACTCTTCTGTCGTAGAAGTCCAAGTGCCATCTGGTCTCTTGAAGCCATTGAGTTTTCTTGAGACAAAATACTGGCAAATTCGATCGACGAACAAAAATCTCTCCAGCTCTTCTTCATGGCGGCCCTAGTTGCCTTTTTGTACTGTCTCCGACTTTCTCTGTACAGTTGCCACTTACCTGTTGAGTAGCTGAGATTAAAATTTTAGCTGGCTTCTTCCCTTAATTTCGAGAGCTCATTGCTCCACCAGGGAGGATAAAATTTTTTGCTATATTCAATTGGACACGTCGTTTTGTAGGCCCTACGGAATGTCTTCTCCAATGTTGTAACCCTACTCTCAAGGTTTTACGTGAGAGTGATTTGGCTGATCGGAATTCTCCCCAATCTATTATTCACGACATTTTTGAACTTTTTCCAATTAGTTCTGAGTGTGTTTCGATACGGTAAGGGTGGTGGATCCAGTCGATAAAGGATGAAGCTGTGATCCGAGAAAGAATTTTGGTTGGAAACCCTCCATTTGTCTACCCTAACTGAACTGTTTTCGGACAGTAAAGTAGCATCAATCACTTCCACCCATCCCCTAAGGTACTCCGCACGAGGAAAGGTGAAAGTAGGGGTATCACCTCTGGTACGTACGGTCAGGTTAGTATTGATAATAAAAACGTAAAAAGACTCACCTTGCTCGTTCGTTTCCGAGCTGTCCCATAGAGGGACAGGTTCTTGCTTCTAGAATGTGTTCAAATGTTTCTTAGCTACAATACAAAATCTGATTTTAATTTCAGTCCGTTTTTAGAAGAGGTTATGGTTGTTTTTAGTTAACCCCTTCACCCCAGTGCTCCGCACCCAGGGTTTCTGGATTAATGCGATGTCGACGTCCTGATCCGCCAGGAGAACGGTTAGGTTGTCCGTTGCAATCCGAGAGTGATTATTTGGACAACATTGAGACCGGTGCTGCTGCTCGTTTTGCAATTCGACGGCGTCACCAGGCTGCACTCGCGGTGCAGCTCGTTAGCAACTCGTTGGAGCCGTCAACCTCGTCCTACTCATCCTCCAGATTTGCAGAGCGAAATATCTTCAGTTGCGTTTTCCTCAAGCCGACCGAAGTTTGTTGTCCACTTTTCCCAGTGGCTCGATGCTCTCCTCCGATATTTGGAGAAGGAAGGACACACTGTTCTTTTGCGGAGCCTCACCCTCTATCCGCGGACCACCTCCATTGACTCAAATCCTGGCACTTGACCCTCCGGGTTTCCCATGACGTGATCGACGACAATGCGGGACAGCCGTGCCTCAATTTCGGACCACTTCTCAGATGCAGGTTTACCGCGGTTAGATATTTCATCAACCAACGCTATTTGCAGGTAATCCCGTGCCACCTCATTGAACGTGCGTCTGGGTAGCTCTGGTATTGAAGCGATGGGAACCGACATTTGTGCTTCTCCGTAGGCTTGTCGTTTTCGTCCTGCCAACGATTGCGCATCATGGCTTCTGCCTTCTAGGTGGCCTGGAAAGCCAGGTACTCATCGACCACCTGATGTCACCTTGCCTTATGGGCCGCGTCCTTTCGATGAGTTTTCCCTTCGGCTTCATTTTTGCTTAATCTGCCGAGAACAGCCAGAGACCTCTGGTAAAGCTTATACCTGGACGGGCCTTTTTAAACGTTTTGCTCCTTGTCATCAGCGGAAGTAGATGGTGGATTTAAGGTTTATGGGGTGCTGTGGCCCACAGCTTTGCCATCAACCGTCTCTTAGCTTGAGGTCAAGAGTTCGTCCATTGCCCATGGGTGCGTCCGCTTATCCGTCCGTTTTGGTTTTGTGTCGGCCCGTTTGTCCGTCTTCTTGTCTGTCCGGTTATGGATGCTATCCGATTTTTTTGGGTTCATTGTTCACTGTTGCGTATGGTCACCTGCCCCGCCAGGGGGCTGCACATGTCGCCATGTGCGGTGACCAAAGAGGGGTAAGATGGTAAGACCACCGTTACAACCTGAGGCGGCCTGGTGTCAGGAGGGCTCCGTTAGAAGACAGCCTAACTTTGTCCCCGGCTGCCAAACCCACCCAATGGCATGGGTTGAGGGAGTTTTTTTAATGAAGTTCACATTTTCGACCTGTGTGGTTCGTGGGAGATGTCCTCCTACCATCCATATCTGGGAGGCGTTCCCCAATCCACCACCTGGTTCCCCCAAGGGAAAATAACTTATAAATAACTTCCTTTGAATATATACCGTCTGTTTTCATAATACTAATAGAAAATAGAAAATGTCACTTCAGTTTTTTTAATGCACATAGCTTAAAACTAAATATAAAAATCATTTTGATAGTAGTTTCTTTTTGATCTGCGGTCTTGTTGTTTTTTCAGAACTCCTTCTTTATATACGCCCAATTTTTCTCGTTTAAGTTGCAAGGGTTCATCGGTTGTTTTTTTTTTTAATTCTTAACTTTTTTTTGTATAACCTCCATCTTTCTGCTTTTTCAGACTTTTCATTTACTCTCGCTTTTCCTGCTGGTTTCTAGTAAACCTTTAAATTTAATTCCGCTTCACTTTGCTCAGAGTTTTGGACCAGAAGTTCTGGGCAGGGTTTTGACGGGGACAAAACTGTGAACTGGTCACTGGGAGTTCTACCCAGGCCAAATTCCACCCCAAGCGGATTTATGCAGGCATCAAGTTGCAGTAAACCGATTATACTTTCTTAGGTATTTGAAAATCCCTGAAATTTGTTAGGGCCCCCATTTGTTGCTCGGATTTCAGCTTTGTTTTGCGACATTTTTATCTTCGCTTTTGACTTCATGTCAGCCCATACCTGCCAAGGGAAAATAAAAATGTATTTCTACAAACATCACAAAAAAACTAGTAATAACCTTAATCCATTTTGCTGCCGTTCTAACTGGTGGTCTCAAGCAATTCAGCTCCGTTGTAAACTCCTCCCATTTTTTTGCTGCTTGAACTTTACTTTGCTGCAAACAACTTACATTTTAACAAAGTTTCCTACAGTGCACTACGCAATCCAAAGGAAATTGCATTCGACTCTAAATTCGGTATACAACGAAAATTTCGACAGGGTTGCACCGCTCATAATACTAAATCCATATTCGACTTTCGATCTTTGACAACCAGCGAATATCGAAGATCGACTCCAACTCATAATAGGGGCCTATCGAAATCGGACAATCTTCCTATTGCATTCGCATTTGTTAATGCCTTCCGTAATAAAAACTATTGGTCAAAGAGAGCGAATGTATCCTGAAGTTATCAAAATACATTTCATAATTCACGGCAAGATCAATCAATTTATAGTACCGATACCAACAGATATTCTTACTTCGGGCCTGGTAGAAATAGATCTAACGTTTTCGATAAAACAAAAAGTACCACGATGCAGGCTAAGTGTAGGTCAAATGTTTTTAGCAATGCACATTATGTCAAATGACCGCTTTTGCTGAGCAAAAGTGATAGGAATGAAAGTGCCGTTTTGTAATTAGAAATACTAGTATGTAATCCCCGAAAATCGGGTGGGCTTTTTTCCCACAGAAAGTAAACGGCATATGTGACACTTTTATACATATATTAAAAGTTATGATGATTAGAAAAGTGTATATTTTTATTCATATGTAACATGTAAGAACTTATGCATACAACATTTTTAAATTTTTTTTTCAGTTAAATCAGTAATTTTTTTTTAAATTACTTCATTATAAACTACATTCAACGTCTTGTTTTCGTTATTGCCCATTTAAACTCGTATATTTTCCCAGGATCTAACCAGGCTTAACGCAACATAAAGTTGGTCGTGAGCAAAGCAATCCTCCTTTAAATGAAGGCCCACGTTTGATAATGTTTGCCCCTGCGCCTTATTTATTGTTATGGCGAAGGCTATTGTAGTGGGAAATTGGCGGCGCTTCAACCTAAAAGGAAGTGTGGTTTCGCTCGGCTGCAAATTTATACGAGGCAATAGAAATCGCCTTCCCTGAGCCTCTCCGCATAACAATTCCGCGAGCAAACAATTCGGATGCATTTGTTTTATGATAAGTCGTGTACCATTCACCAACACAATTATACAATTTTTTTTTTGCCTTTCGTAAAATTTCTTGGATTTGCAAAAGTAAACAAGTTTTTTTCACAGATCTTTACGTTTTAGAAAATTTTAAGAAGAATGGTAAAAAAAATGTTCAAAGTTCATATTCATATTATATATGATTTGATAATGGCTGCATACCTAAAAATATACATGTACACACATAGAATACAATACAAAGAAAACAAAAACACTTAAAAATGTATATCTGTGTCAAAAAGTTCGTTGATTTGATGGGTAATAGTGTTCTTTTAAATGGCGTTGGGCATCGTCTATTACTATAAAATTTTTCTGAGAATAACCCAAATACAGTTTACCTTTGAAATAGTATCAAATAAATAACTAATTTGTCTCTCTCTCTTCATTTTTTAAAACTATTTAAAATTTTGAGTTTTGCAAAAAGGATCAAACGCACACAAAATTTTTAAATACATACATACGTTTATATATTGTAGTTCAATTGTACCATATATGAACGAAAACAAAAGTGGATGCTTCTACCAATCATATCCAATACGTGACGTTTCAACCATTTATCACTTACTTACCTGTTCTATTCCTCCACTTAAAGTAGGAACTCTTCTACGAACTCTTCTTGGTCGTCCTCTAGGTATATTTTAAAATTAAATATGTATGTACTTTTTTCTTAAAATAAATTCTATTCTGCGTCTGTCCAAAACTCTTTCTAATTTGCACTGTTACCGTTGTTTTAAGTGAATTGGCAAATTTCAAGTCAATTGTCAATTCATACCAATTATTGCCATCACAACAAAATTTTGAAAAACATTCGCAGCACCCATTGGGACTATGTTCATGAATACATATCTATTAGTAAAGAGAACAAAACAAAACAATTATTGAGAATCCAAATGTATACAATGCTGTGCTCATTAGAAAGAGAGCTAAACATAGCAAACGTACTCATATATATGCGTATATTTGTGTGTCATCCCGCTTTGCATAGACTGTTCGCTGTTATCAATATGAAAATTTTGATAACTTTACACGCAAATATTTCATGAACAAATTAACCAATTTTAATTTTTATAATTTTCCGGAAATATGCTCATCAAAACCTTTCTTTTGATATGTATTTCATATCTGTACGTGTTGTAGTTTAGTCAGAATAAGCGCCATGTTTTAAAATAATACTATTGATTCTAAAATTACAACTGCTAAATTAAAATGCCGACATCAGGGTATAGAAGTAAATGAGATCCTTGTAATCGTTGCAATCTATTTTAGAGCATACGGCTGAAAGAATTGTTTAGATGCAAAAAGAGGTGTTTCAAGCAGTAATGTAAGAAAAGAACACTCGAATTATTATTAAGCTCTGGATTTGATAGTAGCACTGGTCAAGCTCACTTTAAACAAAATTTGATGAGACAGGTTCGTCGAATAGCAATGATGCCTTCCTTTTCGCTACTACACTAATTCCTTTAAGGATACTGCTGGTGTCGGGAAAAACAATTTGGAACAATGAGTCACCGCAATCTGTAAATCCATTAAACTGGAGCTCGTAAAGGAGACAAAAGAAGTTGTTTTAAAGGAAGACTTGGCCTTGAAATAAGAAATTAACGCTTTGAAAAATCTACGAATTTCAATTGGTGCTGGAAAATCTATTAAAGTATCATTTAAATTATTATTGATCCTAATTGATGGCAAAGTTTCAAGCATTTTCATTGCTGGATAAGATTTCTTATTGCATTAGGCTATAAATGTAAATTGAAGAAGTGGTAGATAAATTAATTGTTCTAAAAAGAAAAAGAGACATACTAAATGGTTTTTGGAGAACTTGGACTTCTCGTAGACATGCCCAGATTAGACCGCTTTGCCTCCACAAATGACGGAAACCCTGCTCGTCGAGCTTTTATTGAACATGCTATTTTTTCTGAAATAACTGATGCTGACAGA
The DNA here is from genome assembly GCA_037575425.1 of Anastrepha fraterculus. NCBI lineage: Eukaryota > Metazoa > Arthropoda > Insecta > Diptera > Tephritidae > Anastrepha > Anastrepha fraterculus. Next base: position 21,486 of record JAYXIM010028810.1, read on the forward strand.
GATCATATATTTTGTTTCAAAATAATTTTGAAAAGCAATCCTGCCAGTTCCAAATTACTTCAAGTAAATTCTAAGAACATTGCTTTGAGACAGCCAAATATTTTCAAGAGCTTCATTCCTGGTTATCAAAGACTTCTACGATACATAAAGTACTTATACACCCAAAACAAGTTATAGAAAATACTGTACTTTCAATTGGTTCTTTTGGTAAAGATGCTGCTGAATCGCCCCATAAAATATACAAAAGTGACAGATTGCATCACGCTAGCACAAACCAATAAACTGTTAGACGTATTTAATAGGGCTGTCGATACTTCAGATCCATTAATTTCCACACTATTCTTAAATAGACGCTTACAAACACGCAAACGTTCCACACTTCCTTAGAAGTAATTGAACTACATATTAAATTGCGAAGATTTTAATCTTAACAACCAAAACGATGAAATTAATGAAAGTGAAGATGTGATATTTAATTAAAATTTACAAAATGAAGGTAAAGGCAAAGCTGATGAGCTCGCAAGAGCTGGAGCTGCGCAATCAAATGTTAGTAACTTACCCACAATCCACATTCCGCTCTCAACATGTAAATTACTCATTGATCGAGAATTTCACAGCATTGCTGATCGGAGGTGGCGAGTGGAAACTACTTGCGTTACGACCAGACAAATCTGGCAATCCTACAATCTGAAACAGACAAAAACCCTTATAAGTCTTTCGAAACACGAACTAAGGCATATAATATCTCTTATCACCGGCCACTGCCTGTTGGGCACTCACGCACGTCGGCTCGGGGTTCCCCAAAACAACCTGTGCAGATACTGCGGGGACGAAGATGAGGAAGTATCGAGCAGACATTTGCTGTGCAGTTGTCCCGGTCTAGCCAGAAGTCGCCTCGCTCTTCTTAGCTCTCCAACAATTGACAATCTTTCAGTACTCTCGAACCTGAAAATCGAATCTCTCATCAAATTCTCGAAACGAATTAATATCTTTGACCAAAATCCACAATAAAAATCTCGGTTAGGTGGGGAAATCATGTAACATAATGAGCTCTAGGGCAACACAACGGACCCAACTTGCGGTCTATGTGGCACTCCGATGCGAGGTCACCCTTAAACCAACCAACCAACCACAAAATGAATTCGATTTAAGCAATTAATAATGTTGAAATGAAACAGACGAATGCAATTTTTAGGATAGGGTCACACCTGCCATTCAAATAGAAATAAATACGTGAATGGCAAGCCGCTTAAATTTCTCTTAGATAAGGGCAGTACGAAAAATTACATAAAAAATGCAAGCAACCGTTCATGTTAAAGACTGTCAATAGTAAATTATTATGATTAAATTTGTATAATACCAAGTTATACAAATATAAGGAAGCAGTAGCACTAGCAGCATGGGCCATCGGCCTAGATCGAGCGTTAAGTAATTATTTAAATGCTTATAATTAAACTAAAGTAGTGGTAGGTTAGGTTAGGTTAGCCTGGTTGGCAATAAGCCACGCATAGACCTTCTGGTCCCTAATGATACCAGATGGAGACCGACCTCTATGAATACCTAAAGTAGACATCATGTAGGATGTCAGCGCTTTTGGCGAATCTAAGTAGGGCTGGGAGCTTCGCTTTTGAGACGTCTTCCAGACCCTCAAACAGTGGAGCTCCAGGCATCTTAGTCGCGTTTTTAATAATGCCGGACAAACGCACAGAAGGTGTTCTAAAGTCTCCTCAACATCCTCTCTGCATTTTCTGCATTTGTCCGTGTTAGCAATCCCTATCTTGTACGCATGTGCAGCCAATAGAATATGACCTGTTAGGATACCTATGATAGTTCTGCATTCCTTTCGCGAGACCGTAAGTACGAATTGAGTTAGTTTTTTGTCGTTAGTTCTACACATGACTTTTGCTGTTTTGCATGTGGTCAGGTTAGTCCACCTAGCTTCCACTTGCCTTTTCATGTGGTCGCCCATTTCGTTGTACATTGTGTTTAGCGGTTTTGGTATGTCGTTCTCTTGTTCAAATGGTAGTCTCACAGCACTTTTTGCTATCTCATCTACTATTTCGTTCCCCATAATGCCTTTGTGACCAGGTACCGAGAAGATATGCAGCCTACTGTTTCCGGCTAGACTTTCTATGGCCTCCCTGCTCCGTCGAACATATTTGGACTTAATACAATATGAGTTTATTGCTCTTATTGCTGCTTGACTATCCACGTATATATTAATTGTTGAGTTCTTTCTTGTTCTAGTATAGGCTAGCTCCGCGGCTTTCCCCACAGCAAAAACTTCCGCTTGGAAAATACTGCTGTGGTCTGGCAGCTTGATAGGCTGCCTTATCCCTAGTCTGGAGTTTTCGAGCCGTCTGTATAGATGTGAAAAGTCCCATGGCCAGGCTTCATGCCTTTGTGCCATCCCTCCTCTTCAATTGTAGTGCGAAACCTTCTCTCCCAATTAAAGTACGGAGTCATGTAGTCCGTGCCACCTGAGCTCCACTTTCCTATTGAGCTGTGAAAGAAGGTTCTGCAGGTGAATACCCCCGCAGCCATTAGCCTCCTCGCGGATTTCGCTGCCAGGTTTTCCGCCTTGAGGTCAATAGGTGGCATGCTGAGTATCATTTCCAGCGCCGCCGTTAGAGTGGTTTTCATCGCTCCTGTTATGCACAGAGCAGCGAGTCGTTGAATCCTTTCCAGTGGCATTAAGTATGTAAGTTTTCTTGTCGCAGTCCACCATACTAAGGTTCCATACAGCAATATCGGTCTGACTACTGTTGTGTAGCACCAATGCATCAGAGAGGGTGATAGACCCCAAGTAACGCCCAGCATTCTTTTACATGCGTACAACGCATTACTGGCCTTTTTCACCCTCTCCTCAACGTTGTGGTTCCACAGCAATTTGCTGTCCAGTATTACTCCGAGGTACCTCGCATAATCTTTGAGAAGTAGTTCGTTGTTGCCTAGCTTCGGGAGGTTCCACGCCGGAACTTTGTACCTCCTGGTAAAAAGTACCATGTCCGTTTTTCCCGCGTTTATCCCTAGCCCTGCGCGAGATGCCCATTGGTGTATCGGTTTGAGAGTGTTGTTCATCACATTACTGATGGTGTCCAGGTACTTTCCCATAACTACCATAGCTATGTTATCGGCATTTGCCACTAGTTTTGGTGCCTCTCCGTCAAGTTTCTTAAGAATTTCATTTGCTACAAGTCACCATAATAGCGGCGAAAGTACCCCACCTTGCGAAGTTCCTCTGCATGCATATTTGGTGACGCTCGCATCGTTCCACTCCGCTTTTATCTTTCTGCTAGCTAATAGCTGCCTTATCCATAGATAAACCGCGGGTTGCACATTAAGTGACTCTATGCTATTTAAAATAGCATCTTTTGTCACGTTGTTAAAGGCCCCTGATATATCTAGAAATACTCCTAGAGCATACTCCTTATATTCTAACGCCTTTTCTATGTTTAGCACAAGTGAGTGAAATGCAGTTTCAGTAGATCTGCCTTTAGTGTAAGCATGCTGCGGCTTGGATGATTCGTCTGGCGCAATTGTGTCTCTAATGTATGTATCTAGAATCTTCTCTAACGTTTTCTGGAGAAATGAGGTCAGATGGTATAGAGGGTTGCTTTTTCCTGCTTTTGGAATAAACCCGACTGTCGCTTCTCTCCACAATACAGGAACGTAGCTGAACCTCAGGCATCCCCTGAATACCGTTCTTAACCACGGTACCACAAGATGGCTTACCTTTTGGAGCATAGCTGGCAAGATTCCATCCAGTCCTGGCGATTTATATGGGTCGAAATTTTTTTTGTTGGTTGTAATTACGTTCGCCGGGAGTCGTTCCGTCGGTAGTTCTTCTTCATCATGTGACATATAGCATGACCCAAAGAGTAGCGTGTCATCCTTGCAGCCCTCCAGCGCCACCACTGTCAGATCGCCTGAAGAGATTATGATCAATATAAGAACATATACTTTTTTTGACCATTATCGCTGTTCTTACCTTATATTTTACAATCGGGATGTATGTGTTGTAGTTGTCTGACTTTAGACCGGAGACTATGTTGCCCGATGCTATCCATGGTTCCTGAACTAGAGCCACATCGTAGCCGACTCCCTCTATGTGGAGCAGGAGGTCGGCTGAGGCGTTCTTACTTTTGTGGAGGTTTATCTGAAGGACTTTCAGCATCTGGCCTCAGTACCTTCTCGGGGTTGGATACTACCTCCAAGTCACCCTTCTCCACTTCCTGTATATTGAGGGAGGCTTCCAGGATCTCTTCTATACTGAGATCCTTTTCCACCTCCCCCGCAGCGATCGTGTTGTGGTTGTCATCTGCCGGGTTGCGCTTTTTGAGGCGAAGGTGCACGCTACCAAGTCCCCAAGCCATCCTCCCGAATCGCGCGTAAAGCAGGTCCTCTGCCGGCTTGTTGTCCTGGCAACCATCAGCAGTTGCTGGATTTGCCACGCTCAACACTTTCCAATCGTCTGTCGGCACGTCTGTGTTTTGTCTTTGTAGTAGTCGCAGCGCATGTTCCGGTTTTACCACTCGCGGAATGAAAACCTTTGCCTTCGGTATTGAGGGAATGCAGCTGCGATCAACAATTTCCAGTGATGCCCCTCCCACAGGCCGTGAAGCTTTTTACCGCTTCCTTTAGCCATGTGAGCGTGAGGTCATCCTTGCATTTTATGATTTTGACGCCGCTGAACCACCCAGCTCCGTCGAATGCTGGCATGGGTGCGTTCGACTCTGCGTCGATTTTAGTAAACAAGGTTTCCAGTAGCTTCATTTCCACTAGTTTCCACCGTTCCTGCGACATTCGCCCCAGCTGGTCACTACTGTCAGTGAGTGCCACTATGTGGTGTCTCTAGGCAATTTCACTGGCCGCTGCCGCTACTTTCGACGTCGTAGGTCTTTTGTCTCCGTTTTTCGGTTTAGCCGTCTCGTGCCTGTACTTCTGCTTTTTTGATGGCCCTGAGGCCTCAGTGTCCGTAGAACGCTGCCTCTTAATGGCTAGCTCTTCTTCAATTTTGTTCGCATATTTCGGATTGGAGGCTGCGAACATTGGCTTTGCGGCGTAGAAGGCCCGGCCATTTTTGATCTCCTCTCTGCCCCAAGCCAACCGTTCCTCCTCTTGCTTCGTCAGGTTGGACTTGCTGCCAAATTGGTCACAAACTTTGACCGCGGCCTTGTATCTGGCTTTGCCCTTCAGCTTCTCTTTATCAGTCTTGATCCTTGGTCCGTTCTTGCTATCCGAAGCAGCACCATTGGACCCAGCCGGAGAACGCAGAAGAGCCTCTTCCTCAGCTGTGTTAGTGGTCCCGACGCTTTCGTGATCCGAGTCTTCATGGACAACGGCACCTCCGCGCTGAAGATCGTTATGTGTGTGTTTGGCAGTAGAATTACGACCACTGTAGCCTGCTCCCGCTGCAGTGGAAGTTTTGTTGCTTAAATTTTTGTTAATATTCATCTTTTTCGTACGACCACCTGCTCAACGAGGTGAGCGCAGTGGTCTATTTATATATTGGGGAATTCAAAACGGTCCACCACGGCAGCGCCCGTGCCGTGGCAAGGCCACAGTTACTTCCTAAGGCGGCCCGATGTTAGGAAGGCGCCGTTGAAATGTAGCCGGTCTGGTGAACCCCCTGGCTGCAAACCATCCAATGGGCACGGTGTCGCATAACACCCTGGGTTAGGGGGTGGGCTAGGAGAGGAAATAACGGGATGTAAGGGGTTTGGGGATGACAAAGGGATCTTCGTCGGTACGGTGTTCTTCGCATGGTGATTGGGTGGCCACCAAGTACGCCGTAAAGCGAATGGATGGCTAGCCAATCCCCATATGGAGCTGCCCTCTTAGTTCGTGTTGGGTTGGCCCCCATGATATGGGGGTCAGACCACCACTTTAGCCTCATCCCCGCGTCAAGGAGACGAACATGATGAGGTAAAGTAGAGGTAAATATAAGCTAAAATTTGAGATCCGTCTTAACAAGTCGTTGGTTTTTAGAAATGTGTAAACAGCAAATATATTACTTGCGGATGGCTCTTTAAGAAAATCAAGTAAGCGAGAGGATCCAAAAAATTGTTGTCTATAGGTGTGTAGGTAGATTTCGACAAGATTGTAGAGTGTGATCTAACGCTGCAGTTTCGACACAAAAGGAGCAATCGGCTGGTTTGGAAGATGGAAGAGTATTTTTCTTTTTGGATGTAAACAGTGCTTTGCAAATCTCCTTCGCTGTATAGCAAAAGGAGTATTATGTATCATCCATGAAAGATTCGTTTGAGCTAAGATGGGATAATAGATGCAAAAAAAGAAGTTTTTAAGTTTAACAGTGGCAGAAAACCACTTAAATTTAGGAACTCCGCTGAAATTAATCAATTAGAATTTGCTCATTTTCTACCTTCAAAATTTAAGGAAAGATTTTATGAAATTATAGAAGAAACTAAGGAAGTTTTTACGAACCCGGACTTTAAAAGGAGTATTACGTATCATCCATGAAAGATTCGTATGAGCTAAGATGGGATAATATAATAGATACAAAAAAAGGAGATTTTAAGTTTAACAGTGGCAGGGAACCACTTAAATTTAGAAGCTGCGCTGAAATTAATCAATTAGAATTTGCTCATTTTCTGCCTTCATATGTTAAGGAAAGATTGTATGAAATTATAGAAGAAACTAAGGAAGTTTTTGCAAACCCGGACATTAAACTGTCGTATAATAATAACCTTATAGCAAAAATTAAAACCACAAAGAATGAGCCAGTCTATAACAAAGGATATGCATATCCAATGACAGTCAATGAATTTGTTCACGAAGAAATTAAAAACATGTTAAGGAATGGAATTATACAACTTCCAAATCAGTTTACAACAACCCTGTTTGCGTAGTAGATAAAAAAGGAATTGATAACAATGGACAAAGAAAAAAACAATTGGTTAGTGTTTTCCGAAAGCTTAATATCCTTACTGTAAATGAAAACCGCCGTAGCCGAATGGGTAGGTGCGTGATTACCATTCGGAATTCACAGAGAGGTCGTTGGTTCGAATCTCGGTGAAAGCAAAATTTATAAAAACATTTTTCTAATAGCGGTCGCCCCTCGGCAGGCAATGGCAAACCTCCGAGTGTATTTCTGCCATGAAAAAGCTCCTCATAAAAATATCTGCCGTTCGGAGTCGGCTTGAAACTGTAGGTCCCTCCATTTGTGGAACAACATCAACACGCACACCACAAATAGGAGGAGGAGCTCGGCCAAACACCTAACAGAAGTGTACGCGCCAATTATTTATTTATTTTTTTTAAATGAAAACTATCCAATTCCTGACTCATCGATAATTTTCTCTAATTTAGGTAAAGCAAAATTTTTCACTACACTAGTCGAAAAAGATAGGAAAAAACTAAATATCGGGTAATATGAATTTTGCCGCATCCCGTTCGGGCTCAGGAATGTCTCAAATATCTTTCAACGAACAATAGGCGATGCGTTAGATGGAAAATAGGGAAAACATTTCACGCCTATGTCGACGATATAATAATATATTCGGAAAATGAAAGCGATCATGTGCAGAGTTTACAAGAAACAACATTATTACATTACTAAATAATGCTATCACGATCGTTAATCTAGAAAAGTCGATGTTTTTGAAAGAGGAAATAGAATTTTTTGGACTTCTTGTGTCAAATGATGGGTTTAAAACATCATCCGATAAGGTGGAAGCTATAGGATAGCTGATAGGATATTATATAGGGATTATTAAAGGATATGCCAATGTAGCAAAAGCTCTCACAAAATTTCTGAGAAGTGTAAAGGTTTGTAGAAATCGCACACAGACACTCTGCTCGAACAAATAACTATTGAGAGGGAGCTAGATGCGGTCATCATCAGCGAGCAGTACGGACGGATTGCCAGGGGAACCTGGTTCGAGGACGAAACAGGAACGGTCGTACTCTGGCTACCAAGAGGTAGCGCAGTCGGCGTCACACAGCACGTAGCCAGTCGTTGCTACACATATGTACGTTTAAAATGAACGCTTCACAATGCTGAGCTGCTATCTTTCCCCAGCGACAGTATTAAACAGTGCATAACGAAACAGTGCGAGAACTGACCCTACCCCAACACCCAAAAAAAGGGCATTCGCAAATGGAACATGGCTAAAGTGATCACTGAAGCTTTCTAGCACTTTTTGATGCATATTCCATGCCGCACATAAGGAGTGACGTTGGCTCCCTTGCAAGCGCCATGATGCAGCGCATTGCCAAAGGCTGCGATTCATCGACGCCCCGTGCAGGGCTACGCTCAAGATTACGATTCAAGAATACTGGTGGACAACAGATATCGCAGATCTCAGAAGAACCAGCTTGCGTAATAGAAGAAGATATTGCAGAGCCTGGCGAAACAGAGAAACAAAGGCGTAAGCTGCTGATTTCAAACAATCCCGAAAGGCACTGAAATAAGCAATCATCGCTAGTAAGAGGGCAAAATGGGAGGAGCTTCGAATGGATCTAAACAGCAACACTTGGGGTCTGGGCTATAAGATTTTAAGGGGGAAGCTAAACGCCAACTACATCTAGACAGTGATACTATCAGCAAAATAGTGGAGAGACTGTTCCCCACGCACCCTATGATGAGAGCCGACCGAGAACCCCAAGGTGACGAGATGCTGCCACCCTTCACTGAGGAAGAGCTTAAAACCACGGCAAGAAGTCTCAAAAGAAATAAGGCTCCAGACCCAGATGGCACCCAACTGAAGCTCTCAAACTTTTAGCTGAAAGCCGACCAGATTTGATGCTCGACGCTTACAATGCATGCATTGATCAAAGCATCTTCCCTAAGCTGTGGAAAATACAGAAACTGATGCTGATCAGTAAGGGACGCACTTCTGAAACTAGATCACCGTCCTGGCAACACGTGATGTACGAAATGCCTTTAACAGCGTCTTAACGACATTATAAAGGCACTACGAGAAAGGTTTTGAATCCGTGCATACCTGCTAAGGATTCTCCAGAGCTACCTGAGTGAGCGTGAACTGCTGTACGACAAACCAGATGACCAGAAAACAAAAGCGATAACATCTGGCGCAGCTCAAGGATCTATACTTGGCCTGGATCTCTGGAATCTGAGTTACGATGATACAGAAGATACATACCTAGTCGAATATGCGGTCGATATAGCGGCAGTCATACCAGCTCGGGACACTGAGGACTCTAGAAGGAAGCTGAACCAAGTTATGATAAGGACGCATATATGGCTTAAGGAAGTAATCCTTATAACACGAGGTCACATGCCCTTCGAGGTCAGCATACAAATAGGTGACACGTCCTTAGTGACCCAAAAAGCAGTGAAATACTTAGGTATTCAACTTGACTGCAGGCTTACTTTCTGGGCCCAGATACGGCATGCGGCCACCAAAGCAACGAAGGTCACGGGTGTGCTAAGTAGATTATTGACAAACATCGATGGGCCAACATAGAGCAAAAGAAAGCTAATTATGGCGGCCACAAACTCAATTCTTCTGTACGGCAGCGAAGTATGGGGAATTGTGCTAAACTGCAAAGCACTGGAGGCTGTGAACAGCGGCACTCAGAGTTGCCTCAGCCTACCGCACTGTCTCAGGCACGGCAATTTTCGTAATCAGCCGTCAGGTTCACGTCGATCTCATGGTCTGGGAACGAATGGATGCGTGGAACTCCAAAAGAAACACGTCATCACTAGCATCTCAGAACCATGCTGTGGTGGCAAAGCCGATGGGACACTGAACCCAGTGGCAGATGGACGCTGAAACTTATTCCATCAATTGACAAATTGGTTCAAAGGAACTTCGGGGAAGTGAATTACTTCTTAACTCAGTTCCTCTCGGGCCACGGATATTTCTGGAGAGGCCTATACCGCATGGGCAAGGTAACCGAATCTAAATGCCTATACTGCGAAGCGCTGAGAGATGACGCTGATCACACGTTTTTTACTTGTAACAGATTGCTCGCGGAAAGAAATGCTGAGGGAAATGATCGGTGACATTGCGCCGAGCAACATAATCAGCAAATTGCATCGAGAACGTACTACGAAAACAAGATTGACCTCGACACAGTGCAACAAAGCGAAGCCGCACGGCAATAGACACAAGAAGCCTATTGCATGAAATCTGGCTACAAATATGGTGGACCCAGACGAGGGTGGCCCCATGTGGATGCCGTTCTGGGCCCTCCCGAAGAAATATTGAAAGCGGTTCCGGGAAGGGTTCCTCCCCAAACGAAGAGGAGGGATCATTTTAGTGGTCCCACCCCACGACGCAGTAGACGACGGTCGCTGTAAGGACAGAAGACATTTGAAGAATTAAACGAAATTCTAACGTTTGAAGAAGTAATAATTGTCTACCAGATTTTCGTGCGCTCTTGTCACAAAATAACCGGTCATCACATTTCTAAAACAGTAGCCAACTAAAAAATTACCTATATCGTATGCTTACCTTAGCAGTTCTAGAAACCAGATTTTAATTTACAATCGAGAAGGGAGAAAAGACAAAACGAAAATATATTTCAAAGATATATTCGAGATGAAATAAATGTTATAGATAGACAAAATCGTTTTTAGTGCAATTCACTGTGAAGAAGAGGTTTTTGGGCAGATGCAAAGAATCCTACTGCAAAACTTTCCGGGAGTTCGATTTGGACACAATCGTGAAACCGTAATCGATATAACCAACAAAGACAATAAGGAAGAAATTATGGTTACCGAACACAATAGAGCATACAGAAACGCAAAAGAAATTTTAAGCAAATATCAAATGATTATTTTTTTACAAATATAAGAAAAAGATTAACTGAACTAATAAAATTATCTAGAAATATTAGATTTATTCGACAGCAAAATATGCGGCGGCCGCCGTAGCCGAATGGGTTGGTGCGTGATTACCATTCGGAATTCACAGAGAGGTCGTTGGTTCGAATCTCGGTGAAACCAAAAATTAATAAAAACATTCGATGGTATTTTTGCCATGAAAAAGCTCCTCATAAAAATATCTGCCGTTCGGAGTCGGCTTGAAACTGTAGGTCCCTCCATTTGTGGAACAACATCAAGACGCACACCACAAATAGGAGGAGGAGCTCGGCCAAACACCTAACAGAAGTGTACGCGCGAATTATTTATTTTTTTTTATAATTAAGCCTCAGACATCTTGTGTATATCGCTTTTAGCCATGGTACCAAAAGATCGCTCATCTCTTGGAGCATGGCTGACAAAATTCCGTCTATGACTGGCGATTTAAATGGGTCAAAAGTGTTTAATACCCATTATATTTTTTGCGTTGCAATAAACTCTTCCGTGATATTTACTACGTTATATCTCAAGGGCTCGTGATCTAAGTAGTCTATGCATCCTGCAAAATGCGTAATTACTAGATTTTGTAGTGATTCTTCGAAACTATCCGTCCAGTATACGTTAGTTTTGCGAATTCGTATGGCATGGGGGAATGTTTCGATAACAGTTTCCTGAGCCTAGCCGGTTCGTTTGTATTTTCTATGCTGCCACAGAAGTCTTTCCATGATTTTCTTTTGGCCCTACCTACCTCTTTCTTGAATGTTCGTCGTAGATCGTTATGTTTCTCCCAGCAGGATTCATTGTCGGCTACCCGTGCCAACACTGAAAAAAGGATTTTGTAGAGCCTACAAAACGTCTTCCCCCATAAAATTTAGTAAAAAAACTCGCTTTCCTTGGTGGAACAGTGAGCTCTTAAAACTATGGGAAAAATCTAGATCAACGTTTAACCTCAGCTACTCGACGGGAAATTGGGAATTGTACAGAGAAAGTCGGAGACAGTACAAGAAGGCAATAGGACCGCCAAGAAGGAGAGCTGGAGGAAATTTTTTTTCGTCAATCGAATCCACCAGGTATTCTTCTAGGCTTAGCCGTGTTCTTTCCAAAGACCATTCAATGGCTTCTTGGGTCAAGAAACCTGATGGTGCTTGGACTGCTACGGCAGAAGAATCGCTAGCACTTCTGCTAAACACGCATTTTCCGGGATGCAGCACCCACGAAAGTGAGAGGGGAAATATTAGGCGGAGCTAATATAATCCATAGCATCTTACAGATGAAATAAGTACCAAGGAGAAAGTTGCATGAGCAATCAAATATATCTCACCTTTTAAATCTCCGGGGCCAGAACAGATCATTCCAAAGATGTTAGAGGAAACCCTGGATTGCATCCTACCGTGGCTAGAGGAAATTTTTAAAGCGTGTTTAAACTTAGGCCATATTCCAAATAGTTGGAAACTAGTTAAGGTCGTCTTCATACCAAAAATAGGTAGGAGGCGACATGAATCAGCGAAGGACTCCAGGCCAATCACTCTTTCGTCTTTCGTATTCAGCGCCGTGGCGATTAAAATAATCATGGCCGTTGCGACTGCATCTATGAATGTATTTTGTTTTTGTAGTCGCTAAGCTTACACTTTTAGCTTTGGACGGCATACGCATGTTGAGGCATGCTACGAGTGTCCTTTGATTTTTCTGTGTTGTAGAACATTTTAGAATGCGTGGCGGCAAAGCGGCCGCAGCGGCTGCTGCTTTTGCGCTAATGAAAGTGTTTGGATAGAAAATAGTAAATTCAATTTTTCGACTTCATTAGCAAAAAATATTACTCTCTTTTTTTTTTTGACGTCTTTTTTGTACTGATTCATATTTATTCACAGAATTTAAAGGAAATTAATAAAAAAAATACAATAACTATAGCAAAATCAAATAACCCACTATTTCAACACTGCCAATAAACTGTTTAACAAACTTTAATAGAGACTTTCTTATTAAATATATAATATGAATAACTCATTTTTTGATTAACTTAATATTTGGCATGATAACCGTTAGCTTCAATAACTTTGGATCTTTATCTGGGTAAAATTTAAAATTTGGCTTACTCGTAGTGATACTCCAAATTTTTGAGCACTTCCGACAAAGTTTTTTTCCTTTACTTGAGATGCACCATTGCAACCATAACGGAAGTGTAACCAACTGCAGACCGCTCGCACGGGCATCAGCTGTCTGTTAGTAGGCTAAATGGTAGTCCGTCTCACAAAGCTCGAGTGAACCAAGAATGGCTAAAAAACAACGTCCGGTACTCTCAAATTCAAAGAAGAGGAAGGGCATCGCGACGAGCTGTAGAGGCAAGCAACGATGTTTCTGCTCGTAAACAAAAAATATTTGCGGTTCGATATGTGCGCAACTAATTTCTCGCTGTTTTTTTGATGAAAATACAACTTTATTTTAAAAAAATTGTTACAACTGAAACATTGAAAGTATTGCCCATCGCTGGCTACTATTGTACTTTTCCCCATCTTTCTAGTAGATCTTGTATACCGCCGCGGTAAAACTGTTCATCTTTTGAGGCTATCCACGGATCACGCCATTTTTTGAAGTCTTCATATTAATGGAACTGCTGGTCAGCTAGACCATGCGCCATCGATCGGACGGCGCAATATCTGGAGAATATGACGGGTGGGGTAGGATTTCCCATTTCAGTTTTTCCAGGTAGGTTTTAACAGGTTTGGCAACGTAAGACCGAGCGTTGACATGCTGTAGAATCACTTTTTTATGCCTCTCCGCGTATTACGGCCGCTTCTCGCGCAGTGCTCAGCTCAATCGCATCAATTGAAGTCGATACCGATCCAATGATGGTTTGGCTTGGTTTTAACAGTTCATAATAAATAACACCAACTTGGTCCCACCGAATACATCGCATAACCTTCGCAGCGTGAATATTCGACCAAGGCGACGACGTAGAAGCATGACCGGGCAGTCCCCATGACTTTCATTTCTTTGGATTGCTGTAATGAATCCATTTTTCATCACCCGTCACGATGCAATGAAGAAAACAATTCCTGTTTTTGCCGCTGGAGCAGTTTCTCACAAGCGAAAAAACGACGTTCAACATCTCCAGTTTTTAACTCATAAGGAACCCAAGTCCCCTGTTTCAGAATCATTCTCAAAGCATGCAATTGCTTGGAATTGTATTGGCGGGTAACTAATACTGAAGCAAGCGCTTCTTGCGTTTGACACTGATCGTCATTGAGCAATGCTTCTAATTCAGCGTCTTCGAAGGTTTTCGGCTTTCCTTCTCGCGGAGGTCAACATTAAAATTACCATCTTTGAAGCGACGGAACCAATGTCGGCACGTTGTTTCACTTAAAGCAGCATCTCCATAAACTTTTTGTAGCTCTCGATGCGCTTCAACTGCCGTTTTTTCGAATGAAAGAGGAAAAT
>JAYXIM010028812.1:0-28478 GCA_037575425.1 Anastrepha fraterculus
AGGAGAGCTTATTTGTGTTGATATGCAAGCTGCCTTCAGGTACCATGGCCCTATTAAAAATGAAAAGGTGATAAATAGTTAGAATGTATCTGTATCAGATGTTACGTCAAGTGGTCATGAGTTAACAATAGTTTCAATCTGTGTTAAAAGCGTAGTATGTTGCTCAGTTGTAATAATTGTACTGCCAATAACACATCGCATATGGAGTTTGACAGATCCAACAGCCGATTTTCTGATACCGCCCCAGCGAAGTGGATTGGGAGGTATGTGAATACCTTCTCCTGACAAAATCTCAGCAATTATTTTCAATTTCAAGAGGGCAACAAAGAAGCACAAGATCTCAGATCAGAGTGCGGTTGTCTCCAAGCAATTCAGTGAGGTGGCATGGGATCATCTTCAAATGGCACCGGTAGACGAAACTTCCAACCGCGGCAAACCCGTGCTCGACAAATGGTTGGAGATTGAGGCACGGCTGTCTCGCATAATCGTCGATAATATCATGGCAAACTTGGAGGGCCAATTGCCAGGTTTCGACTCAATGGATGAGGCTCGCGGCTACCGTGTAATCAAATGCATATTCATTGTATCTCCTAACAAACGCGATTGCCTAAATTCAGAGCAGCTGGGAGGGCTTGAGGCTCAAGCTCATTCCAGTCAGCGAGATACCGCGAAGGCTGAGGGCTCCATCTGGATATCATGGAATTTCTATGCAATCAGGTGATTCCCTATCTCCAGGCTCACAATGCCGATGACCGATTGGTCGATCATTATAGCGGAGGCTCCGCAGAAGCACAAATCTCCTTCTCCAAATCTACAGAAGGGAGATTTGAATCACTGCAAAAAGTGGACAATAAACTTCGGTTCGGCATACGGAAGACCCAGCTGAAGATATTCCGTTTTGCGAATCCGGAGGAGGAGCGAACTGCTGACTGGCACGTAGTTAAATGATGCCGAACCTGGGAAAACAAACCAATAAAAAATGGTTTTAAAGATTGCCCAAATTAACTTGCAGCCTTCACAGATTGCAACGGACAACCTAACCGTTCTCCTAGGAGAGGAGAACGTTGAAATTGCCTTAATCCAGGAACCTTGGCTGTGGAGCAACGAGGTGAAGGGGTTCTCGGGAAGAAACTACAATCTGTACTATAAGCGATCTCAAGGTAATCCTTTAAACATATTTTTAATTCCATCATATAGTTCACAGGCTGTGATGTGGAAGCCGCTGACGGTGTCAGTATCACACTTGCTTCTATCTACATATATGGCACATGATCGGCCCGCACCACCCAAGGAGGCTCGTAGGCTTGTGCTTGAAGGAACCAGAAACACAATCCTGCTACTCGGATGCGGCGCCAACGCGAGGCATGCTTTGTGGGGAAGGTCTGAGACTAACGACCTAGGTGAGTCTTTTTATGATTTCATTATCAATACTAACTTATGGGTATGTAACAGGGGTAACACTCCCACTTTCACCTTTCCTAGTGCGGAGTACTTCAGAGGATGGGAGGAAGTGATTGATGTTACTTTACTGTCTGAAAATAGCTCAGTAAGGGTAGATAATTGGAGGGTATCCAAGAAAAGTCCTTTTCGGATCATAGTTGGATCCTCCACGGTTTGGATCTTAAGGTAGATCTACCCATACAATATCGAAATCCTTTAAGAACCAACTGCAAGAGGTTCAAAAACGTTGTAAACAAGAGGATAGGAGAGATTCCTATCCAGTAAATAACTCACGAAAAGCTTTGAGAGTAGGGTTATAACACTGAAAAAGGTATTAAAAAGGGGTTACAAAACATCCTGCCCCTTAAAATTTTGTAAAAAAACTCACCCTCCTTGGTGGAGCAGTGAGCTGTTAAAACTAAGGGAAAAATCTAGATCAACGTTTAACCTCAGCTACTCGACGGGGAATTGGGAATTGTACAGAGAAAGTCAGAGACAGAACAAGAAGGCAATAGGACCGCCAAGAAGGGGAGGTGAAGGAAACTTTTTTCGTCAATCGAATTGACCAGGGATTCTGCTAGGCTCAGCCGTGTTCTTTCCAAAGACCATTCAATGGCCTCTTGGGAGAAGAAACCGGATGGTACTTGGACTGCTACGGCAGAAGATTCGCTAGCACTTCTGCTACACGCTCATTTTCCGGGATGCAGCGCCCACGAAAGTGGGAGGGGAAATATTAGGCGGAGCTAATATAATCCATAGCATCTTACAGATGAAATAAGTACCAAGGAGAAAGTGGCATGAGCAATCAAATATATCTCACCTCTTAAATCTCTGGGGCCAGAACAGATAGTCCGAACAATAGAGGGCTCTCTAGAAAACAAACATCATACCATGGCGGCATTCGTGGTTATCGAAGGTGCCTTTAACAATGTTAGTACAGATGCCCTCCAACGGGCTTTGATAGACTTAGAGGTGGACAACTGCATTAGTAACTGGGACATATCTATGCTAGAAACCAGGATCATCAATGCGAATGTGGTAATATCAACACAACCAAGAAGGTCCACGGGGCTCTCCAGAGGGATGAGTATTATCTCCAATTCTTTGAATATGTGTGATCAGCAAAATCTTAATAAAATTTAATAGAGGTTGGGTAAAAGCGGTGGCGTACGCTGATGATGTGGTGCTAATGGTGTCAGGACTGTGTCCCAATACGATCAGTAGGATCATACAAAGGGCGTTAGGCGAGTTGAACTCTTGTGCCACAGGATGTGGCCTAAGTTAAAGCCCGGGTAACGGAGAAACTCTTTCATTTTCACCCAGTGCAAAGTACTTAGGGGTAATTCTGGACTCCAAACTTAGCTGGAAATTAAACGTCGAAGAACGGGTAAGGAAAGCAGAAATTGCTTCATATGCCTGTAAACGTATGCTTGAAAGAAGATGGGATCTTCAACCTAAGCATACATAATGATTGTATAAGGCGGCTATTACCATGAGTGCATTTGGGTGAAATGAAGGGGGACAGAAAAATAAGCGTATGGTCACGCAAGTCTATTATTGCGACAAACTCAGTTAACCACGGAGAGGACTCATTACATCGTCCCAACGGTAACTTTTAACAGGAATTTTGCAACTCTCTTTCTAAGGAGGAATGGAATAAGGGATTCTCACTAAACAACTTCGATACTACAGTCTATATAGATGGCAGTAAATTGGATTATGGTGTTGGAGCTGGTATAGTTATATACTCATAGACTTGGAATTGAAAAATGTGTGCGTCTCCCTAATACCAGCAGTGTTTTCCAGGCGAAAGTACTGGCAATTGGGGAAGCTTGTAGGCTACTAACCACAGATTTCTCTTTTAAGGGCAATATCGCTGTACTTTGGGATAGCCAAGCTGCAATCCAAGCTCTGGATTCAGTTACAACAACTTCTAAAGTGGTTGAACAAATCCTTACCATCTTGAGTGAAAATCATAAAACTACTTTAATCTGGGTCCCGGAACACCAGAACTTTGAAGGAAAAGAAAAAGTGGACGAACTGGCAAAAAGGGGATCTGCTATAAATAATGTTCTTGCAGTGCCGGTATTCACAAAATTAGGTGCAGTCCAAAAAGCAATTTCCCTAAACTACCTTCGAGTCCCGGATTTTAGATGGAGAGACCAGACGAAATGCAAAATTAGCAGAACGTTATGGCCCACCTACAACCTCAAGCAATCGTCGATATTGATAAATATGAAACGACGGGACGCCTGGAGACTAACGGCAGTCATAACTGAGAAGAACAAGCCGCCAAAATGGGCATCCCTCACAGCACATACTGCCATAGTTGTAAACAACCGGAGAAAAAGGAAACAATCTTCCATTTCCTCTGCGAATGTCCTGCCCATGGAAGGACAGAATGTTAACCCTGGGCAAACTGCTGTTCGGGAGTCTTGAACAACTGTCTGGTTTACATGTTAACAACCTAATAAGGTTCCGCACAGGCATGTATATAGTCATACTGTAAATAACTGTTAAACAAGTTGATAACGAGGATGTGGCAACAAAATGGTGCGGAAGCGCTAGTCGGATTCTGGATGAATCACAGTACTAACCAACCAACCAACCTCTTTGATCGACGAGCATTTCTGCCCAGATAAAATTTCATGAAGATCGGCCGCGGGTAATAGCATCCGATGTGCTGAAAGGAAAGGCTCTCTGTACACGAATTTGAGGAAGGTCAGCCATTAACTGTGGAGTATGAGATTTCCGTTGTCGAAAGCATTTAAAGCAAGCGTGCGTAATTTATCGGACTAAGTTCCTTTCACCCAATATCCAAAAATACTGTCGAGCTATGACGATGCGGATGCCGGTGATGCTCATAAGTAAGTATAAGATTATAGATCTCGTGTCTTTGACTTCCGTTTGTTGGAGTTGGAGATCTTTAAAGTTAACGGCCTTACACAATCGCACAAGAGGTTCATTTAATGCATAATTAGTTGTATTATTGGAGAGGTTAGTTAAATGATGCATTCTTGGACTATGAAAAGAAATATGGCTTTGAAATTGGCTTAATAACTCCTTACAGTCGATATTACCATTAATTATATAATAGACAAAGATAGACAAATATATTCGCCTATCATGTAATGACTGTAAGTCAAGTAATTTACGGCGACTTATATAGGTTAGGTTAGGCTAGCCTGGCTGCCAATAAGCCACGCATAGACCTTTTGGTCCCTAGCGACACCAGATGGAGACCGACCTCCATGAATACTGAAATTAGATGTGGAAAGTAGATCATGTAGGATGTTAGCGCTTTTGACGAATCTAAGCAGAGCTGCGAGATCCACTTTT
Source organism: Anastrepha fraterculus (assembly GCA_037575425.1). Taxonomy (NCBI): domain Eukaryota; kingdom Metazoa; phylum Arthropoda; class Insecta; order Diptera; family Tephritidae; genus Anastrepha; species Anastrepha fraterculus. Next base: position 4,780 of record JAYXIM010028812.1, read on the forward strand.
GAGTCGTCCCAGACTTAATACAATGGGGCTCCTAGGCATTTTAAACGCGTTTTTAATCATCCCGGACAAACGTACAGAAGGTGTTCTAAAGTTTTATCAACATCCTCTCTGCATTTGTCCGTGCTAGCAATCCCAATCTTGTACGCATGTGCAGCCAATAGATTATGACTTGTTAGCATACCTATAATAGCTCTGCAGTCCGTTGAACATTTTTTGACTTAATACAATATGAGCTTATTGCTTTTATTACTGCTTGACTGTCCAAGTATACATATATTAATTAATTAGTTCTTTTTTGTTTTTGTGTAGGCTAGCTTCGCGGCTTTCCCCACAGCAAAAACTTCCGTTTGGAAAATACTGCTGTAGTCTGGCTGCTTGATAGGCTGTCTTATCCCTAGTTTTGAGCAGTAAATACCCGCTCCCACTCCGTCTGGAGTTTTCGAGCCGTCTGTATAGATGTGAAAAGTCCCATGGCCAGGCTTCATGCCTTTGTGCCATCCCTCCTCTTCAATTGTAGTACGAAACCTTCTCTCCCAATTAAAGTACGGGGTCATGTAGTCTGTGAAACCTGAATTCCACTTTCCTATTGAGCTGTATCTGAATGTTCTACAGGTGAATACTCCAGCAGTTACAAACCTCCTCGCGGATTTCGCTGCCAGGTTTTCCGCCATACCAGTTAAACTTTTCGATTGAACATACGTGCTTGTATTAGCTCTTGCTTTGTGAAAGTTTCGTAGTGAATCTACCAATCGTACAATATATAAAAACACACAGCGAAATAGACGTTTGAATACTGCAAGACAATACATCTTGTTCTATTTTAGACAAACTTTTGTTTTGCAAATATAAATGCAAACAAAATAAAAACATAAAATAATAAAAACCACTAGTAAACAAAATTAACATTTAAAATGAGTGTGGGGCGCTCTCCTCCCAAAGAGAGGCTCCGCTCACCAGCGTAAAAGCAACGAACAAGTGCTAACTCCAGCTACGATGTTCCGTTCTCGGCAAGTGAAATAAAGAGTAAGTCATCAGCTGTACAATCTCACCTAGCAACCGCCGTTAACTCCATACCCACAACCCCTCTCTCATGGAATGAGCAATGCCAAAACTTCAGCTGATCCAATCAGCATTTCTCATCCCACAACTTGTCTGGTAGCTCTCACAAAAGCAGGTGAGAACAACAACGAACTTTCTCTTCCAAAGAGAGCAGAATAAGAATACAAAAACAACAAAAACCACCAAAAAACATAAAACATTACCACACCAAAAAACAATTACAACCTACTAGTTAAGGAAACCAACAAATAACAAATCAATCCCGCATACTCTGACATCAAACAGATTTGATATACTCTCTTGATGATGAAAAAGAAAAAAGTAACACAAAACATTGGGATAAACAACACTAATCAGCAGCCAAATCTAAAACTCTAAAACCACCACCTATGTATATTTGTATAGAATGTTGAATACATTAAGTATTTAACCGATGTGCTAAACAATCTTCCGAATTGGGTCTTTGAACTGGAAGTCCTGCAAAATAATGAAGTAAAAATTTAACCCAAAGATTCATACCACTATACACAAATCTCTAATTTATTAAAAGAAAACAATACTCGGTATTATACATATAAGCCCAAAGAACAAAGTGGATTTAAAGTGATACTGAAGAACTTGATCAACTCCACAGATGAAGATGAAATTGTAAAAGAATTAGGTGAACTTGGACATGAGGTAACAAATATTCATAATATCTTACACGCTACTACCAAAACACCTTTGCCACTGTTTACACTTGAATTAAAAACCAAACGCAACAGCAAATATATTTTCACTATTACACATCTACTACATTGCAAAGTTAAATTTGAGCCTCTACATCAAAAACGCACTTTGCCTCAATGCACAAACTGCCAAAAATACCGTCACACAAAAAATTTTTGTTTAAAACACCTGTGTGTGTCAAATGTGCTGGAAGTCATAAAGCCATAGAATGTCCAGTAAAGGACATTAACGAAATAAAATGTGCTCTCACAGCCAATTACCAGGGCTGTACGATTTATAAATCATTAAAAATACAGCAATTTCCAAGTCTCAGACAGAAAAATCCCACCACAACTACAAACACAGAAGAAAAAGTTGCATCCCAAGCTTCACTAGACAATATGAAAACCCAACACAGTTCTAAAGCACCAAATTTATCTTATGCCCAAGTAACAGCCCTAAACGCTAAAAATGATGTTCATCTATTGGAGCAACTATACAGGAAAACAAAGAAATTTCAGAGTTGAAAGATATGATGAAACAACTAATCTCACAAATGTCTGCAATGATAAACATGATCACGTTACTTTTCGATAAATTTTATGAACAAACAAGATAAATTAAGAACTGTTCTGTGGAACACTAATGGTCTAAGCCAACATCCACTGGAACTGAAAACATTTAAAAAAAAATAACATAGACGCAGCTCTAATATCTGAAACACATTTCACAGATAGAAATTATTTAAACATTGCTAACTTTACTATTTATCACACCAATCACCCGATGACAAGGCACATGGTGGAATGGCAGCAATTATAAAAAAAGACATTAAATGTATTGATGTGAACCACTATAGACCAGACTACTTGCAAGCGACATCTATACAAATTGAGGACTTTAGTGGACATTTAACTCTTTCTGCCATATATTGCCCTCCTAAACATAAAAATTCTAGGACACTTTGAATTTCTTAAAGCTTTTGAAGGCCGTTTTATTGCAGGCGGAGATTTCAATGCAAAGAATACCTTATAGGGATCCAGAATAACAAACACGAAAGAAAAAAACCTTTACGATGTAATAATAGAAAATAAAAGTCTCTTTTTAAGCTCTGGAGAACCAACTTATTGGCCAACTGATAAGCGGAAGCGACTTGATTTAATGGACTTTTACATTCCGAAAGATATTAAAAGTGAGCAACTGGAAATAACTCCAAGCTTTAACCTCTCATCTGACCATTGGCCAATATTATTAAGCTATGAAACCAGACCTATCCTAAACTACAACACACATAAATTTTATAACAATTATTCGAACTGGGACTATTTTCGTAAAATTATGGAGCAAAGTCTTAACATTAAAGTTCCCCTAAAGAGCGAAAAAGAAGTAGACTCCGCAATCGTACACTTCAATGACAGTCTAGTGTATGCAACAACAACTTCAACACCTATAATCAAGATGAGTAACAACAAATTACCCCATAAAATCTTGGGAAAACATTAGAGAAAAACGAAAACTAAGACAACAGTGGCAATCTACACGTTCACCAGATATGCATCAACCCCCTCTAAGGACAAGGACAAATGCTTGAGCGAAAACACCAAAATAAAAAGCAAAAATACTCGCTGATCATTTAAAAAAAACATTTACAAATCAACATAATAACCAAGCCATTGACAATTCTGAATTTCATGCTCACCTCACAAATAACATAAATATACTAATCAAGAAAATAACTTCGAAAGAAATACGAATAGAAATTGAGACAAAAATTGACGTAAATAAATCCCCAGGATGTGACGGAATCCCAGGAAGTAGTCTAAAGGAGTTACCAGACAAAGTCACTCTCTAATTAAGAAATATATTTAACTCAGCATTACGAATGAAGTATTTTCCACCGCCTTGGAAGGTTGCTGAAATCATCGCAATACCCAAACCTAATAAAGACGCCTCTGAAGCTTCTTCATACAGACCAATTATTTTATTACCATCAATATCCACACTTTTTGAGAAGCTTATACTTGACCGCCTTGACCCCATACTGCAGGCACGAAACTTATTTCCTTCACACCAATTCGGATTTCGTAGAAAACATTCAACAATAGAAGAGGTAGGGGAGAATGGGGAGTTGTGAGACGGGTTTGGTTTTTGGACCCGTATTACTCAAAATCTTAATATTCTGCATATGTCAACGATGGAATCTTTAGTCAATGAATACTGGAAGCTGTTGGTATGGCCTATTTAACAAAACTACAATTTTCCTTAAAATTAAAATTGTATATAATAATATAAAATATGATACAAAATACAAAAATGTGGGGAGTTGTGAACACCATGGTTTAAATCAATAAAAATGACTTATTTTAGTTGTTAGTTCTTTATTAAGATGAAAAATAAAAAGAAAAGACAATTGTTATAAAAAAGGGTATAAAAAATGCAATGCCATCAATCTGATGATTCGCAATATATTTGCATCGATCGTTGTTTTACTTGATGATAAATGAGAAATCTACGAAAAAGCGGAAAAACAATAAAAATTCAAATTTAACCAAAAATTTCATGATATATATACAAATAATGTATGAATATTGCGAGGTACTTATGAAAGATGCGTTAAAACGTCGAAAAAAACGGTGTCTCACAACTCCCCACATTTGTTGTCTTACAACTCCCCAAATCGCTTTTTGATAAATGGCCTCGTAGTCATTAACACATCGAACGTTCATGCCCAAGTGAATGTGTAAATTAAAAGCTAATAGGACAATTAATAATTTGTATATATTAACATTTGCAATTTGCTTCAACAACTGATCGAATGTATCGCAAAACAAATGATGAAACAAACTTACCGAGAAATTCCAAAACACAGTAACTGGAGAGACGCGTCGAATGCGTGTAAATATGACCAATGCTAGCTGAAAAGTGAGATCGCATCGAGAACACTTGTTGACACTTAAAATCGAATGTAAACAAATGAATAATGCCGAAAGGTAACAATGTCTCACAACTCCCTGTGTCTCACAACTCCCCATTTTCCCCTACATAGAGTAACAAATAAAATATTGTCAGAAATTGAAAAAAGAAATACACGCGTTGCTGTGTATCTTGATGTAGCGAAAGCTTTCGACAGCGTGCGGCACAAGGATTTAATATTTAAACATAAACAGTATCTTCCACTCGACTACTATTTGTTAATGAAAAGCTATTTAGCAAACAGATACTTTTACGTGAAATATAGAGACAAATATTCTAACATTCAACTCATGGAAGCCGGTGTACCTCAGGGCAGTGAACTAGGGCCTGTACTACATATATGTGCTATACACAGTTGATATTCCCTTACCTGCAAGTATCGACTTGACTTTTGCAGATGACACCGTCCTTTTGGCAACTCATAAAACCATAGAAGCAGCAAAAAACAAGTTACAACAGATTTTGACAAAACACTAAAATGGTTTAATTCTTGAGGTAAACAAATCAATAGGGGCGAAACAATTCATTTAGTTTATTCTAATAAGAAAGTAGGCCACAAGAATCTGACAATAAACGATGCACAAATCCCGATAGGGGCCGTTCAAGTATTACGTAAGCACTATGGGGGGGGTGGGGGTGTCTTTGTTTTGCTTATTTTGGATGACATGGAGGGTAGAGGAGTCTAGATGATGATTACGTCATCGGTAGGCTTGAAAACGCAGAGGAAATGGAAGATTGTCTCCTTTTTCTCCGGTTGTTTACAACTGTAACAGTATGTGTTATGAGGGATGCCCATTTTGGCTGCTTATTCTCCCACAGACCAAAAGCCAGTTATGACTGCCGTTAGTCTCCAGGCGTCCCGTCGTTTCATGTTGATTAATGTTGACGATTGCTTAAGGTTGTAGGTGGGCCATAACGTTCTGCTAATTTTGCAATTTTTCTGGTCTCTCCATCTATAATAATCGGGTGATATAGCCAAAAAATTTGACTGGGTCCGATAATAATAGAGTCTCCGAGAAACCGGTAATACGTTCAATCGATAATCGAGCGAGACTATCGAATCCGGGATTGCAGGCCCTGCGCGCGATGAATGATTTCGTTATCCGGAACAGACAGACACCCTACACCAAACACAACAGGTCGGTCAAGGTAATCCGGTGCGCTATAAACGCGTACATAAGATTACGTTGAAAATGACACCAGTACGTGTACTGCAGTACAAGTAAGTGTGGCGCGTTATAAGCGTACCCTTAGAATCGATTCAGGGAATTACCGCGCGCTGTTCATTTGTCTAAATTTCTTCTGTCAGTGTATTGTTTTGTTCGGATACAATGCAACTCAACATTTGTGTTACCGTTGATTCCATTAGCCAAAATTTAAATGAGATGTTTCAAATAGACAAAACCAAGTTATACCAAAAATTGTTTGAAAGTTTTAAAAAATCTCATACAAGTACGAAAGTACAAAATGTACAAAAGTTAGTTAACAATTGTGGCGAAATTATAAATTACAAGCAAAGTCCGACAAGGAACTAGATATCATTGTATCTAAGAGAATTGAAGAAGAATTGCAAGCGGCGACTAAGAATAAATCCAATCTACTACATTTTGAGTGACGAAATAATTTTAGGTAACTATGAGTACTAGAAATATTAGAAATTTATGCGAATTTTGCAATTTCCCTCTGGTGGGCGTTGCCAAATAACGGGCTATGGCTATAAATAATTTTAAAATGCAGTTTTTATTGCATACTTTGTATTTATGTAGCTTAATAAGAGAATCTTTAGCAGAACCAATAGAAAGTTTTTATTTTTAGGCAACGACTACCTGTAAACCTGCAGAAAAAATACAAATTATACAGCCAGCTTCATATATTAAAAACAGGAAGAAGATAAAATAAAACCCTGTAATGATCACAACAACAATGCGAAAATAATAAATATGCAGATAAACAGAGAGCAAAACCTTCCTAGGAAGTTATGAAAAATAAGATTGCTCTACTTGAAAAAAATCTGAACACTTTGTATTCTGTCAGAGATACTATGCCAAGCCGTGCTAAAGTTGATAAACAGATCATTAAGTTACGTGAGGAAATAAAAACAGCAAAACAGTCTTTAAACAGGAAGATTCAAAACGCAGTTGCCCAGAAGAAACACAGGGATGGTATGAAAAGAAAGTTAGAAGATATTTGTCATGAAAATCTAGAAATAAAAAAAAGACTATCTCTGAGAGATTCAGTGGGACGTCTTAATCTTGAAAGCAATCAACCATCACTATTGAAAACAATTGCGGATATAGCTTTATTTGGGAGTGCAGCAGATGATAGAAGACGAACGGAATCTATTCTTAGCGTGAAAACTCTTGAAGAACTCACACAAGAATTACGTAAAATAGGATTTGACATTAGTCGCAGTGGGACATATCTTCGTTTGATTCCCAGAAAATCTAATTCTGCAGAGGGACAAAGACATGTATCGACAGTCCCTGTTAAGCTCATTCGGGCTCAAACTGATCACCACAAGACCCACTTAGATAGCAAGTTCGCTGAAACATCAATCCATTATTTAGAAAACATAGCATCCATACTTGGACCACATCAAGTATTTTTCATATCTCAAGATGATGAAGCTCGAGTCCCTATTGGCGACCCTGCGGCAAATAAGCAAGCACCTCTTCTAATGCACATGGAATATAGAATCAAATTACCTGACCACGATTGGGTAATCGCTGAGCGTCATAAAGTAATACCATCTGTTTATGCTGGTATCAAAATCACTTCCAGTATGCTAGGACAACCGCAAGCCGTTGGATATTCTGGACCAACATACATCGCTATTCGAAGTGGAAAGCATAGTTCATCTACTGCTAATACTCATGCTCAGGATTTCGAAACGCTTCTCGAACTTGAAGAGTTTCGACCATTAGCTAAAACTGACCATGGACTAGTAAAACCAGTGGTAATCATGACGGTTGATGGAGGGCCAGATGAAAATCCGTGTTATGAAAAAGTCATAGGGTTTGCTATACAACACTTTAAGCGACTTGATCTCGATGCATTGGTTTTAGCTACCAATGCTCCTGGAAGAAGTGCGTACAACAGAGTAGAACGCAGAATGGCTCCTCTTAGTCGGGAACTGGCTGGTTTAATATTGCCTCATGACCATTTTGGGTTTCATTTGGATGAACGTGTCGTTACAATTGATGATCATTTAGAAATATCTAATTTCAAATTTGCAGGAAATGTATTAGCTGAAGTTTGGAGTTCAATGGAAATTGATGGCTATAATGTTACTGCGAAATATGTTGGGGCAGGTCAACAAGATGTTCCTGATTTTCCAGACATTAAATGGTATTCAAAACATGTGCGCGAAAGCCAATACTTGCTTCAAATTGTAAAATGTATTACTTAGTGTCATACGACAGGTGTAATTAATAGAAGAGGCAAAAAAAAAAAACAGGTTTTCCGCCATAAGGTCAATAGGTGGCAGTGCATTACTAGCCTTTTTCACCTTTTACTCTGAGGTACCTCGCATGATCTTGGAGAAGCAGTTCGTTGTTGCCTAGCTTCGGGAGGTTTCACGCCGGGATCTTGTACTTCCATGCCGGGATCTTGTACTACTATGTCCGTTTTTTCCGCGTTTATCCCTAGCACTGCTTAAGATGTCCATTAGTGTACCGTTTTAAGTGTGTTGCTCTTCACATTACTGGTGATGTCCAGGCACGTTCCCGTAACTACTATAGCTATGTCATCTGCATACGCAACTAGTTAGTTTTGGTGCCCCTCCGTCAAATTTCGTGAGCAGTTTATTTGTTATAAGTAACCATAATAGCGGCGATAGTACCCCACCTTGCGGAATGCCTCTGCATGCATATTTGGTGACGCTCGTATCGTTCCACTGCGCTCTTATCTTCCTACTAGCTAGTAACTGCCTTATCCATAGATAAACCACGGGTTGCACATTAAGTGAAATATAATATATGGTCTAACACCTTTTCTATGTTTAGTACACGTGAGTGAAATGCAGTTTTAGTAGATTTGCCTTTAGTGTAAGCGTGCTGAGCCTTGGATAATTCGTCCGGCGCAATTGTGTCTCTAATGTATGCGTCTAGAATCTTCCGTTCTTCTATCTTGTTAGTCTTAATTACGTTCGTCGGGATGTCGTGTACAATATCTCTTTTAGGTTCGAGATCTGTAGTGTCCGCACTCCCTGGAAAATGTATGCAGACTAGGTCTTCTAGAGAATCATCACAACTGTCAGCCCACTTGCCGTTAATTTTTTGTAGTGCCCTTGGCATAGACGGAGAAGTTTCCTAAGAATAACAGTTTCCTAAGCTTAGCCACTTCATTAGAAGTCCTTCCAAGATTCTCTCTTGGCTCTACGTATTTCTTTCTTGTATATATTAGTTATACTCCTTCCAACAGAACCCATTGTCAGCAACTTTGGCTAACTTATAGAGTTCATGTACTCTACGCCTGTGTGCTCCTAATTCCTTGTGCGTTTGCGCCAGTTCCTACCACCAGAGCGTGCTTCTTTCTGGCAGCTGTTTCTACCAGTATCCGAAGTTCTATCTGTGGTACTTCTTCATCATGTGGCATATAGCAAGACCCAGAGAGTAACGTTTCATCTTTGCAGCCCTCCAGCATCACCACTGTCAGATCGTCAGAAGAGAGGTTATGACCAATATAAGAACATATACTTTTTTTAAACCATTATCGCTGTTCTTACCTTATCTTTTGCAATCGGGATGTAGGTGTTTATCGATGCTATTCATGGTTCCTGGACTAGAGCCACATCGTAGCCGACTCCCTCTATGTTAAGCAGGAGCTCGGCTGAGGCGTTTTTACTCTTTTGGAGATTTATTTGAAGGACCTTCAGCGTCTAGCCTTAGAAGCTTCTCGGGGTTGGATACTTCCTCCAGCTCACCCTTCTACACTTCCTGCATATGGAGGAAGGTTTCCAGGATCTCTTCTATACCGAGATCCTTTTCCACCTCCCCCGCATCGAGCGTGTTGTGGTTGTCATGGGTCGAGTTGCCCTTTTTGAGGCGAAGATGCACGTTACCAACTCCCCCCCACTCGTGCGTAAAGCAGGTCCTCTGTCGGATTGTTGATTTAGAGAATGTAGTCCTGCCCTCCATCAGCATTTGCTGGTTTTGCCACGCTAAACACGTTCCAGTTGTCTGTCGGCACGCCCGTGTTTTGTCTTTGCAACAGTCGCAGTACATTTTTCGGTATTACCACTCGCGAAATGAAAACCTTTGCCTTCGATATTGAGGGGATGCAGCTGCGGTCAACAATTACAAGTGATGCCCCTTCCCTCAGTCCTTGAAGGGTTTTTCTGCTTCCCTTAACCATGTGATCGTAGGGTCATCTTTGCATTTTATAATTTTGACGCCGCTGAACCATCCTGCTCCGTCAAATGCTGGTATGGGTGCGTTCGGCTCTGCGTCCATTTTCGTAAATAGGGTTTCCAGTAGCTTCATTTCCATTGCCTTCCACCGTTCCTGCGACATTCGCTCCAGCTTGTCACTATGGTCAGTGAGTGCTGAGTAAGTGAGTGCTATCAGATTTTTCTTGGCGATTTCACTGGACGCTGCAGCTGCTTTCGACGTCGTAGGTCTTTTCTCGTATTTGGTTTTCGGTTTAGCCATCTCGTGCTTCTGTTTCTGCTTTTTCGATGGCACTGGGGCCTCGCTATCTGCAGAGCGCTGTCTCTTGATGGCTCGCTCTTCTTCGATTTTGTTCGCATACTTCGGATTGGAGGTTACGAACTGTGGTTTTGCTGCTTAGAAGGCCGGCAGGAGATACCTCTCTGGCCCAAGCCAACCGTTCTTCCTCTTGCTTCGTGAGGCTGGAATTGCTGCCAAATCGGTCACAAACTTTAGCCGCGGTCTTGTACCGAACTTTGTCCTTCAGCTTCTCCTTATCGGTATACATATGTTAAAAAAAAACATTTATTGACATTCAGAAATAGATGGTTTCATGAGCACCAATCTTGAAAGGCACCGAGATCCGACTGTAAGTTTTGACTATCTATTAAGTTATGTACCTCTTTGAGGATTTTTATATCGCCAGCAAACAGTAAACAGTATGCAAACTTATAATGTTTAGGTAAGTCATTTATAAAGATAATAAAAGCAATGCCTCGCAATGAGTTCCTTGCGGTACACCAGACCATACATTGACTATGATTGTTGACGCAATGGGTCCAATTTTCACAAGTAGTTTCGTACCTTTTAAGAAACTGGCAAAGAACTTCAAGAGATTTCCTCTCATGCCATGGTTTTCTAACTTATACAAAAGTATTGAGTGGTCCACCTTGTCAAAGGCCTTCGAAAAGTCTGTATAAATTGCGTCTAATTTAGAAGAGTTTTTAAACGCACTTACTATTTGATTTGTAGCTAAAACAAGATAAGAGCAGGTAGACCTGCCGGGGGAAAAATCCATGTTGGCAATGAGTTATTACCTTATTTATATGATCATACCTTATTTATATGATCATACCTTATTTATATGATCATTTTTATTATGAGATCGAATAATTTGGCAATAATGCTCTGCTTGACAATAGGCCTATAGTTCCAGATGTCATTCCGATCAACTAATTCATACACTGGTTTAATCCAGCAAAGTTTCCATGAATCGACGAAAGTTCCACTATTTCAATACATTTTGAAAATCAATAATAGAGGACGAACTAGTAAAGCGGCGCAAGTCGATGTCGTGAGAACGCTTACTATCGGATATAGCGCTGGCCTTTTTGTCTTTTTGTCAGGAGGTGTAAATCAATGTGTCAGAAACATCATCAAAGGTGCCGTCACACCAGTGGTATGTGGGGCATGCTCCCACTAACACCTCCTCGGCTGATTTCCACCCTGTTACCGCGTAAGCATTTCTTCACTCCCCCCACTGCCTTTTAAAGCGGGGGAAATGAAATATCGGAGAATGTGCAATAGTCCAATACTTACAAACTATTGTCTTGTCCTCAGTTTGGTACTGTTGTGAATGTTTGACTCAAGCGTCTGTACCTGTCGTCGGTTTGTATAAAACAGTTCATCTCCACTGCCTAGGTGTGGGCAAAGATACTTACAAAACTTAATAATAAACGAAATATGATACAGTTTATAAGGGTTTTTTCCCCTTTTTCCTTATTTTCTTAAAACTGTCGAGTTATGACTTAGCTAGATTAAGTACATTACGTAAAAAATGGTCTGGTTAGCCTTGCTACCGAATTAATTTAATATTTTTATAGTATTAAATGCTTAATCTATCTTTCTGATTCTACTGCTGCAGTCAATGTGATTGAGCCTCGTCACGACTGTAGCCCCGAACGTTTTTGCGGCGTCCCATTTAGTGATGGTCGAGCACATACATATCCTGGAGAAATCTTGTATGTGATGGCGGGTGTTCGAATGCCTTCCTCAGCACTGCTCGTTCTTCACTGAAACGTTTGCAATGAGGCCACATGTTCTGCGCTCTCCACTGTATTCGATCAACTTGGGAAAAAGGGGTTTTCGGCTAGCTTTAAATGGTGTAGATATTCCAGGAAGCAGCCGTGTCCGGTGAGTATCTGAGTTAGGTAGTAGTCAATATCGCCATGCTTCCTATTCATCAACCCTTGAATATTTGGTATGAGCTTGTAAGCCCCCCGGATGCCCTTTGGATGACTGATCGCATCTTCTTTGCCATTCGGCCATCGATCGGGTTATTTGTGCCGCCTTTTCTGCTACCGTCGGTTTCAAGCCTTTTACTCCATATAGGCGTAAAACTCCATCCCATGCATGTCCACTGTTATCTTTCTGGCAACAACGCTTATTGCGTCGTCTGATACCGTTCTATAAGCGCACACAGTAGGTTTTTTTTTTGTTTTTTTGTTGAGGTGGCACAAAGCATTGAAAGCCGAAAAGTGTGGGACTTGCCTTTCGACTCACACACTAAAACCCCGACCCAGCTCCGTTTCCGTCCCACCGCGGGGCAACCGTTAGGCATGACTTCGCGGGAGGAGGAGCGGCCTATTGCCGTTTCTTGAAAATTTGCGCTGTGTTGTTCAGCGACGTCAACCATCAAGTACCACTTGACGGGAAGGGAAGCGGCTTATTGCCTCTTCAAGCTGTTGTTCAGCGCGACACAGTTTGGAGATTACTAGTTTTGCCATATTACAAACAGCGGACCAATGTTCTTCTGACTCTAACGTTCTATCTCCTAGGTTATCAGCCGAAATTGGCTTCCTCACCCTAGTGCTTAATTCCTCCCTTTCGAACACAAATCGCGGGCAGACAAACAAAACGTGTTCTGCGTCTTCTACAGCTGGTGCACAATGAGAACAGTACGGGTCGTCTTAGTGCTTAAACCTATATAGATAGGATTTAAAACACCCACGTCCCCTCAGTAAATGGGTCAGATAATAGTCTAACTGTCCGTGTTTACGCTTAACCCACTTGCATATTAAGGGAATCAGACGATACGTCCAGCGTCCGTTCAGGGACGAACTCCATTTTTCCTGCCATGAACGTAAGCTCTGCTCTCTTGCTTCCTTGCGTATTGTCTGCCGTTCTGAAGTAGCTTTGTTTTTGTAAACTTCAGCGTACTCTTTTGCCATTAAATTCATTGCGAGTAGTTCTGCAATAACCATAATGACGTCTTCTGATACCGTTCGATACGCACAGCACACTCTGAGGGCACTCAGTCGATACACTAATTTCATACAATTCACATATGAGCGGCAATTAGTTGCTTCCGCCCATGTTAGAGCTGCATACAGCAAGATCGATGAGACCATTAAGTAGTTTCCTGCAGTTTTGCCTAGGGCCTAGTGTTCAGTTTTATGCGCGTCAGTGCTGTTACTGCCTTTGCCGCTTTGCTGCTCGCGTATAAAAGGTGATCTCTGAAGTTCAGCCTATGGTCAATTATTACGCCCAGGTATTTAATGAACGGCTTCGATCCTATGGTATTTTCGCCCACCATTATATGTGCCGATTCCACTTTCTTCCTGCTGCTATTGAGCACTGATTCCGTCTTATGATCTTCAAGTGTTAGACCGTTCTTGCGCTGCCATTCTTTTACCATGCCGACAGCCTGGTTGCAGGTTGCTTCAGCTTGGAGTACTTTGGCTACGACCATAACAGCGATATCGTCAGCAAACCCTATAATTTTTTACCCTCTGGGTGAACTGAGACGTAAAACTCCGTCATACATAATATTCCACAGCAAGGGGCCTAGGACTGAGCCTTGTAGAACTCCGCCAGTTATTTTTTATAGTATTAAATGCTTAATCTATCTTTCTGATTCTACTGCTGCAGTCAATGTGATTAAGCCTCGTCACGACTGTAGCCACGAACGTTTTTGCGGCGTCCCATTTAGTGATGGACGACTTGCCAGTTATATCAGAGGCCCAGCCATTGCCTTCTTGGTGTTTATAGGGTCCACTGAGCATAGCAACATCTATTTAGTGTTCCCGTATAGACTGCACGAGTGGGTCTTGAGCTTTTTCACAATGGTTAAGGTTTAGTTGCAAGATCTTCATTTCTGTCGTATTTCTTTCTGAGCTCTCTGGTATTCTGGGCCCTTGCTGCTGGTCATCGCATGTCCTGTGTCGCTTACATTTTTTTTCCTGCAAATTATGTAGTTTGCCGCTTTTGTGCAGTTTTTGACTTGATGTTCTTCGTTGCCGCATTTAAAGCAGACGCTAGTGCAGTCAGCTGGGCTTTTGAATCTTCCTGCTACATGCCCATATTCCATACATTTGTAGCATCTTTTTGGTTCTATTTTTTCTCGTGTGCAAAAATTACAAGACCTATTCGGATTTTGTTTGCTTCGAGCAGCTTGGTAGCAGTTTCCGGCGTTACTCTTAGCGTCGGTAATTGCGTTCCTTCGCAGGCTTTTCGTAGACCCAGAATCGCTGAGACAGGTACGTCAAGTTCCTTGAACTGTTTTGCTATCACCTCGTGTACTTCTTCTTTTGTGGGGATTTCATCAAGTTCTCGAATTTCTACTTGCCGCAGCTTCGTTAGTGCCTTGACTTCGATCGCTTCTCCTAGAGCCGCCTGAACAGCTTCACGGCTCTTCAAAGTGTATGGGGCAGCTGCTTGTGCCAACACTAGCAGTGACTCTCCTTTGACAGTTTTTTTGACCCCTTGTATGTCGTTGTTCAGTTCCTTTAGATTTGGCTCACGCATATGGCTATCTTTAGCCTCAGCGCAAAGCGGCGCTGCATATAACACGATAGAGTATATCACAGTTGATATGAGTCGTCTCCACTTTCCTTGCGGGCCACCTATGTTAGGCAGAATTCTTGTGAGTGAGCCATTGAAAGCCGCTGCTTTACGTGTAACTGCTGCCAAATGATGCTTGAAGCTTAGCCTGGAGTCGAGCATGACTCCAAAATACTTAATCCATTTCTACCTTATCAGTTTAACGGCAGTTTTAGGTTCCCGGGCTATGTATGTGATTATTCGAATAGCATCCGCGGTTGACCTTGTTTGTCGGAAGCCAAACTATTTATCAGAGGGTCTACTCTGGGTTCCTAAGTTCTCTTGTAGGGGCTCACATATGATACGTTCAAAAATGTTCCCTACTGTATGCAACATAAAAAGGTGTCCGTATGTGGATGGTTGGTCAGGTTGCTTGCCTGGATTAAGTAGAACACCAAGCGTTGCCACTTCCATTGTTTTGGGAAGGTTCCTTCAGCCAGGCAAGCACTGTATAGGTTGGCGAATGTGTGGGGGTTTCCCCGTATCGCGGTTTTTAGTGTTAGGAACACGTGTCAGTGTGTCACCGGTGGCACGTTTGCAATTGCATCTAGGTCATATTTTTCGTCGTTTGTTTCATCCTGTAGGGGAAAGTGAGTCACTACTATTTGCTGCAATAATTGTAGACACGGGGGCTGCGGTGCTCTAGGCCCTTTCACCCTTTGCATGACCGTTTTATACGCCAGTCCCCATGGGTCAGTATCGGCACCATCTTGCATTTGCATTCTCTTATTGCTTTTTTCAGCTTCTGCCTTCGTGCTTTATACTCTGCCTGAAGGTCATTTAAGATTGGTCTTTGACGCTCTCTTGTTGCTCTTATTCGCGCCTTGATGCAGGCTTTCCTCATATCAGCTATTTCAGCAATCCACCAGTAGGCAGGTTTGCGTTTGCCACCATATCTACATGTGGGCATCACCAGCGACTTCGATATGGGGGACCGTATGTTCCGCCATACCATCCGCACTCGTGACGGGCAGGTAACCATCATCCCATGCTTAACTAAATATCTCTGTATTGAAGGCCGTTTTTTTCATTTTTGTAGCGTCTTTTTTTTCAAAGTTTCGCTCATCCTCCTCTATTTCCATTAATATGGTCACATGGTCACTAAACGTGTGGATACACTTCTCGATACTCCACTTCACTCGATTTGCCGTTACGTGGTCTACAAATGCCTGATCCATTATGGACCGTCCTCTGCTGCAATCGAAAGTGAATGTTTCGAGAACATTAAGTAATACAAGGTGCATTGCCGCGAAAGATTCTTCCACCAAGCGTCCCTTGGGCTTCTCGACAGTGGTTGGCATTGAATTGCAATATCTTCATGCTTTAAGCTTGCGTACCGGCTCTTGATATCGGGGACCTTTGCCGCGTCCAGCAGCGTGGGCGCCGTTACAGAGCACGCATTTTTTCAGAGCTTTTTACACGTTGTTGCATACTGTCCTTACATTCCATACCGTCTGCAAAGCTTCCTTTGTACGGATTCGAGACGTGGTCGAACGCCCAGCATTTGTTGCAGCTTTTAGGGAAGATTACTTCCGACGAGCGGCATCGATATCAGCCAACCTTAATGTGTCCAAGCTCTAGGATCTTTTTGTCGTCGCCGCGTGGAGCGAAATGTACACAGACTCTGTACCTCCGTGTGTTACGCCTGCTTTTTATAGAGCTTTTAGTAACGCTCTTTAATTGCGCCTGCTCTACTATGGTGCTTAGAATTTTATTATCTGTGCTCAGATCCGGAATAAGTCCTCTGCACTGGATTGTAATGTTGTGCGTCTTGAGGTTGATCGTTGCCACATTTTCTAGGGCTCTTTCTACGGCCGAACGACAGCTTAGCCGCATAAATTTAAACTTCTCGCTGAGATCTACTCTGCTTTTCAGCAACCGCAGTATGTCCACGTATGTCATCCTATCTGCCTTTTTTTCCGATAATAATCGCATCAGACCTGGGTCTAATAAATCTGCCCCCTTTTTTATCTCTCATAGGCTACTTTTTTTACCATGACCCTGAAAGTCATCGGTGCATGCGAGTAGCTGTCGTCTTTCCTTTTTTTTGGTAGAGGGAGACTTTGCTGCTGTCTGCGTTGCGGCAGTTTTAGGGCTAACTCTATCGTAGCTCTTTTAACGGATAGCTTAGCACTTTTTTGCGGTGCTGCTTGAGTCATCCGCCCCGACGTCAATATTAGTCTGGTGCGTTTTATTATGTTACACATTTTTCTGATGTCACCATGGATACTTTTTCGAGGGTTCGACATATATATAATATATGTATAAAAGGTTGCCGCGTACACCCTTTTTGGGTGTTTGGCCGAGCTCCTCCTCCTATTTGTGGTGTGCGTCTTGATGTTGTTCTACAAATGGAGGGACCTATAGTGTTAAGGCGACTCCGAATGGCAGATATTTTTATGAGGAGCTTTTTCGTGGCAGATATACACTCGGAGGTTTGCCATTGCCTGCCGAGGGGCGACCGCTATTAGAAAACTGTTTTTCTGAATTTTGGTGTTTTCACCGAGATTCCAACCGACGTTCTCTCTGTGAATTCCGAATGGTAGTCACGCACCCACCCATTTCGTTCGACATAGGTCAACTTTCAACTTTTGAAAGCTTTG
Organism: Anastrepha fraterculus; assembly: GCA_037575425.1. Lineage (NCBI taxonomy): Eukaryota > Metazoa > Arthropoda > Insecta > Diptera > Tephritidae > Anastrepha > Anastrepha fraterculus. The sequence continues at coordinate 22,373 of JAYXIM010028812.1, forward strand.
CTTTTTCTCTGTTTTTAAGTTCACTAACCTAGGATTAATCTATGATGGTTTATTGTTGGCTACAAATTTTAAAACTGCATTTGAAAGTTTTCGTCATAAAATCTCATAGGAATAAGCAGGATCACTTGATGAATCCAAAAAGCTCCAATCGGTTTCATCAAATAAACTCTTAATGCCCTTATAATCAGCCTTTAAATAATTTTGTTCCGCCACATGAACAGCTGTTTGAATATGAAAATTATAAAATTTTAAATTAATAACTAAAGCCTTGTGATGCAAAGTATTCTTTGAAATTGGAGTGGCACCCTCCGCGCAAGTCATTTTCAAATCGTTGGAAGCAAACACAAGGTGTAAAACTTTACCGTTGTTGTTAAAGATAGAGTTACATTGCATTCGACTTTGGGAAAGTATAGTACTTATAACTAAAATATCGACATCCGATTTGGTATTAATTGGTAACAAACTTTTACTATGGTAAGACCAAGTCATATTACTTAAATTAAAATCACCTAAGTAAAGGGTGTTTTTTTTAGAGGTTAGGTTTTCAAGTTGGCACTCCTTTTTTCGTAGATGGTCTTTTTGACAGCTGTCACTTGATTTATGCTCAGTTTGGTTTGCCATTTCATAATGAATAGACTTACACCTGAACAACGTTTGCAAATCGTGCAAATTTATTACGAAAATAATGGTTCGGTTCGAGCGACGCATCGCAAGAAAATTTTGTTCAGCGATGAAGCTCACTTTTGGTTGAATGGGTATGTCAATAAGCAAAATTGTCGCATTTGGAGTGAACATAATCCACAAGCCATTGCTGAGACGCCGTTACATCCTCAAAAAGTCACTGTTTGGTGTGCTCTATGGGCAGAGGGAATCATTGGTCCATATTTCTTTAAAAATGAAGCCGGCCATAATGTTACAGTCAATGGAGAGCGCTATAGAGCCATGATTAATGACTTTTTCGTGCCTGAATTGGACGATGTTGATGTGGACGACCTTTGGTTCCAACAAGACGGCGCTACATGCCATACAGCCAACGCAACAATCGATTTATTGAAGGAAACTTTTGGTGAGCGCATTATCTCGCGCCGTGGACCGGTGGCGTGGCCTCCAAGACCGCTAGACTATTTCTTGTGGGGCTATGTGAAGTCGCTTGTCTACGCAGATAAGCCCGAGACGATTGACGTCTTGGAAGAGAATATTCGGCGCGTTATTGCTGACATACGGCCCCAATTGCTGCAAAAAGTGGTCGAAAATTGGGCCTATCGGCTGGAATTTATTCGAGCCAGCCGCGGCGGCCACTTGCCCGAAATCATTTTTAAAACATAATGGCAAACCCTTATTTTTATAATAAAGCTAAATTCTTGGCCATAACATTAAATTATATACGTTTTATTTCATCTTGAAAACCTAACCTCTAAAAAAACACCCTTTATATTACTTCAACGTATTTATTTCTGATAGGTAACTATGTCATTATAATCAGGCATATAACACAACATAAATATAATTCACATATTGCTAGAAAATTTTACATTGCCGCAGAGTTGGTAAATTGTGCCTCCAAAAATATCCAATTCTAAAGCTCTACTGCATAACTCCGCGCGCATAGCAAGTAGCACTCGACCACGTTTTTTAAGACCAGTAGCTTCCGGGCAGCGGCCATTCCGGTATACATGATAGTAACTATCAAAATATTCAGCTGAGCAAAAGTTGTCATTCAGCCACGCCTCTGTTATGGCAATAATGCCATAATCGTGTAAAGCGCATTACGATAAAACTGCGTAGATTTAGTACGCAATCCCCTGAAGTTTTGATAGTAGAGCGAATAACCTGTTAATAATTCATTGTCAGGAGACAGAACGTATGGTATTATAGATAATAAGATGCGAGACTCTCGTTTCAAAACTTGGCAGCATTCACACATTATGGGATTTTGAACAGCTGATAGGCGAAATGACGGGCTGCCAGAAAAAAGGGGCGGAAAATGACTGATAAAAACAGTTCGTTTTTGCTTAATGGAAAAATTACCCCATTAAATACAGTAGAATTCCGATTATCCGGATTCCAATTATCCGGACATTCGATTATCCGGATTTTTTTTCGTCAAAAAAAAAATAATTTTTTTTTATAATTTTTTTATGTTTTAACATTTTTTAAAGTTAAATTATTATGTAGTTTTAATTTTGTGATTGTAATATTTTTAATAAATTAAGTAATTTACCAAAAAACAAAAGGGCTTCGGAGATAAATTTTAATTGTCACTTGCACCAATGTTATAAAATAAATTACATATTTCTAAAAATATTTTTTCATTTAATAATAAATACATAATATTGATGAAAAGTAAACTTGAATTTCTAGACTATAATTTATTATTAATATTTTTTATATTATCTAAATTTTGAATGTGTAGAAACTATAGCATTTGCAAGTGCGTTTTTCGTCGAGTTTAAGAACGTTATCCCCTCCTCTGTAGATTTCACTTGACCGAGACGCATGCGGATACCGCGTTCTTCGGCGTGTACAAACTTGTATGCAAACAGCGGTTAAATTTTCGTCGCGTTTTCCAATCTTTATATATTTTTTATGTCTAAGTGATTTGTTTTAGTGTTTCGCGTACAGTTTTTGCGTAAAATGTCTTCTAAAAGAAAACGTGTTGTGCTTTCAATCACAGATAAAGTGAAAATAATTGAACAATTAAACAAAGGAGTGTCTAATAAATTTTTGGCTGAAACTTATAATGTAGGAACATCGACTATTTCGGATTTAAAGAAAAACAGTTCTGCAATTTTAAAATTTGCTTCTAATTTGCAATTTGAGGATGGAAGTCCATCTAGAAAAAATATGAAAACTGCTGAAAATAAAGAACTTGAACAGGCAATGTTTAAATGGTTTTTACAGCAGCGTTCAATTGGAAATCCTCTTTCTGGACCTATTCTTTGTGAAAAAGCAAAAATTTTTGCTGAGAAGATGGATAATTTGTCCGAATTTAAAGCGAGTGACGGTTGGCTGCGTAATTTTAAGGCTCGGCACGGCATTCGAGAGCTCGATTTGTGTGGAGAAAAGCTTTCTGCCGATAATACTGCAGCAGAAAAGTTTATTGAGGAATTTAAAACGAAAATTGAAAATTACGATCCTGAATTTGTTTTTAATGCGCATGAAACAGGCCTCAATTGGAAGGCACTACCTCGTAAAACTTTAGCTTCAAAGAGAGAAACAAGTGCTCCTGGTCACAAAGTTAGCAAAGATCGCGTGACAGTTCTTACTTGTGCCAATTCAACAGGCAATCATCGGCTTCCATTACTCTTAATTGGCAAATCCAAAAACCCAAGAGCTTTTAAAAACGTTAAAAAGCTTCCAGTTGTTTATAAAAACCAAAATAAAGCATGGATGACTTCTGCATTGCTTACGGAATGGTTTGATGACGTTTTTATTCCAGATGTTAAAAAGTATCAAAAGAAAATAAATAAAAAGGGGAATGTATTGCTTTTGCTGGACAATGCACCTACTCATCCTTCAGAAAGTTTACTTGAGAGAGAAAATGGTCGTTTCAAAGCTCTTTTTCTGCCACCTAATGTGACCAGTTTGCTGCAACCTATGGATCAAGGCATCGTTGAATGCATGAAACGACTTTACAAAAAACAACTGCTTCGTAAGCTACTGTTAGCCGATGAAAATGAAGAAGGTACTCTAATATATCATAAAAACATTAACATAAAAGATTGCTGCTACATGGTAGCTGATGCATGGACTTCCGTAAAGGCGATAACTTTGAAGAGGGCTTGGAATAAAATAAATGGAATTTCAACACAACAGCAAATACAGGAAGAAAAAGAAAATGCAGAATTGAAGAACAACGAGGAAAGTGATAAAGATACTGATTCAATGTCTACGGAAAACCTGCAGAATATGATTACAAAAGTTCCAGGCTGTTCCGAGTGCAATGTAGACGATATCGAAGATTGGTTACATTCTGATTCAATAGATCCTGGGTTCCAATTATTGAGTGACGATGAAATTATTCAGAGTACAAAAGAAGAATCATACCCAGTGGACACAGAAGATGACAATGATTCTACATTTGAATTAGAAGCTGGACCTTCTGCAAGTGAGGCGTTTGCTTGTTTTGAGACTGCCTTAAATTGGATGGAACGGCAATCTGAATGCGACCATGTAGACCTTCTTGTCGTCAAGCGCTTGAAAGATCTAGCTGCTAAAAAGCGAGTTTCTTCATTAAAACAGCGTACATTGCCAGAAATGTTGAAATAAAATTATTTTCTTTAATATCTAAAGTTAAATGAAGTAAAGTGAGTAAGTTCTTTTATTCTATTAAGTTATGATTAAGTAAAGCGAGTTTGTTCATTAATACACTTACATTGACAGAAATGTTTAAATAAAATTATTTTCTTTAATATCTAAAGTTAAATGAAGTAAAGTGAGTAAGTTCTTTTATTCTATTAAGTTATGATTAAGTAAAGCGAGTTTGTTCATTAATACACTTACATTGACAAAAATGTTAAAATAAAATTATTTTTTCAATAAAGTTACATATTTAATCTTACTTGCTTCATTGCTTAATCAGTAAAGTGATTTTAATGTTCTTATTAATGCTTTATTTCCCTATATATATAGCTTTTTTGGTCAAATCCGATTATCCGGATCGAGTCTGGTCCCAATTGATCCGGATAATTGGAATTCTACTGTATTTATAATTATGTGGCTTAAAATTAATTCAATTGAAGCGTAATTATTTAAATTCAAGGGAGTTTTAGAATTTTCCAAAGCCTCTTACATCCTTTTCGACTTCTACTTTTAATTAGTTTTGTGAATACGTTTTACTCGTACATACTTGTACATTTAGTGAAAAATGTGTATTGGCTTATGTCTGTAAATTTGTATATATGGTACGTAAATATTCTATCGTTGAAAACCGTAGGTAAGGGAATTGAATTTTAGTTTGGGGTATTTTACAAAGACTAAATGTAATCTGCTTTAACTTATTCAGTTTTTTTTTGTTACCCACTGTGCTATATTAAAAAATCGCAATATGTTATGCATTTATTTATAACATATGTTTTTCATTTACATATCAATTTTTAAATTGTTTGCTTATTTATGTACATATTTTATACGGACTGTGCTTATTTTTAATATAGGTAGGTGTATACGAGGGATATAAGGCTATTGGGCAACAGCACACTAAATAATAACCTCAATGGTGGTGTAGAAACTAAAAACTCCTAATTTTTGTTTAAAAAATACCCATTCATTTTTTCTTCCGGTGTGGCAATACTGACGAATGTTATAAAAAATGCACATTTTTTAGCGCTCTCATGAGAACAAGAGTTTCGCATATAGTCATCTATGTATGGTATAGTGCCAGTACTGGCACCCCCTTTCCACTAAAGGATATTGGTTGACTCATTTTTGCGAAGTATGAGAACAACTCGGTATCATGTGGATTGAACAGGAAATTGAAAAATATTGCTAGCTGTGATGCAAGTGCATCATATGTTTTAGAGCGATGTGTAAATTTGATGTGTGAGGTCGTTCTAATACTTGCAGTACGCTGGTGGCTACAATATTTTATTGCATCATTGAGTTAGTACTTACTCAATGATTGCGTTTCTAAGATAGGGATCTTTTACCAGCATATCCGTACATTCACTTTTCATTTGTTATTTAAATTTTCTTTTTTTAATAAATATTTTTTACGTGATAACGTCTTATAATTCGATTTAGCCGGCTGCACGCACGAAAAAATGTGTCGTTATCTTGCTCAATCGTCGTTATCTTGCTCATTCGTCGTTATCTTGTTCAATCGTCGTTATCTTGCTCATTGGTCGTTACCTTGCTTGAACTGCAAGCGAAACGAACGTCAAAGAGCACAATCGGCCCCCGCATTCGGCAACGTTCGACATCTGGCTCTCTCCTACTTGAATGAGCATATATATGCATGTATATGTATGTATATGCGCATTTCTATATAACTTTACATATTTGTATTTGCATATGCCTTCTTATTGATTGTTATTAATTTGATTTACTTGAAGAATTTAAAATAAAACCAAGTGTATCATCATCAGCCTTACCGAATTTATAATTA
>JAYXIM010028818.1:0-11490 GCA_037575425.1 Anastrepha fraterculus
AGTTATAGTTTCTCCTTCTTCTTGTTTCCGTTTTGCTGCTTGGATACAGTTTTTACTAATGTAAACACTTTTCATGCGCTTTAACAGAGGTTACTGATTTTAAATAATCAATTTTTCCATCGTTTCGTTCAACACTTACAGTTCGTAGAAATTTCATACCGCGTACTACTTCAATAAGCGATTCACCTCCCGAATCTGGCTTATTACATAGAAAACACAAACTAGCCATAGTTCTTGAAATTGTACGTCCGTAGTTACCAAGATACGATTCAAACTGAAGTAAAGAGAAGACTGTCGTAACTTTACAATACATGTGAACATCTGCCCCTACTGGCTATAAATATAAAGGTCCGTAATGTATTATAGAGGCCCGCATAATTCCCAGGTATAATTTTTGACGTATTGAAAGGATTTTAAAATTCACAGTTTTTAAAGAAGATGCACTTAATTATTTTCTATTTAAGATGTCATTAGTGTAAATGGGAATATAATTATATTATGATTTAAGTTTTTCCCTTAATTATTTTTTAATTTTAGAAAACGGTTATAAGTATTATTGAATATATATAGATATAATGTATAAGAAAACCAAAAATATAATATAATAGTTAATAAAACTTGACAAATATTTATAATTATTGATTTGCCGATAGTTCATCAACTATACCTATATGGCGCGTTTTCGACCGGAGGCACCGGTTGACCTGAAGTGATCCAGTGACCGCGCGAGTTAACGACGTTAGTATAAGCACTAGTTACATACATATATACATACATAATCAATGATTACTCATCTTTATCTTATTCACCACGAACTGCAACCTCAAACAATATAACAATGTACATACACTATCACTAAAACAAACAATAATAACCTTAATAGCTATCTACTACTAAACAGATAACGTCCTACGCATATCAGTGGTATAAGTAGTGCTAAGATTGATGTAAACGAGTTAGTCTAAGATTATGAATAAAGAATGCACGTCTTAGTGCCCCAAAAATAGTCTTTCACTCGAATATAAATGTTAGATATTAACTCACGCTCTCCGCCTTCTATCTCGAAAACGGTTCACCGTATAAAAAATTTTTTTCAACAAAATTTGTAGAGAATTTTGTATTCTACAATATTGATAATAAATACAAATAGCAAAAAAACCCATGGGAAATGAGATATTTACAAAATAAGCGTAAAAACCCGTTTTTTGTGACCTTTGACGTTGAAATTTAATAGTTGCATACACCCTACCATATGTAGGTTTTGAGATAACTTTTAGGGTGTCAATATACAATTATTTACAGACTTACAGCTGGGTATCTCGAACTCCGAAATTCTTACCTAATTTAAGCTTAAATTACTGGACTATAAGGAATACAGGTATAGAAGGTAGAAGGCAACGAAATTTATGACCAGAATCGAAGTCAACGTAATAGCAAGCAAGCATTCACGTTGGTTCGGCAGAAGGTAGCGAAACCTATCACTAGCAAGCAAGGTTCGACGGAGGTCGGATCGAAAAGCTTAAAGGACAAGCCAGTGTCATCAGGTTGCAACCAATATATCAAACGAGGTTTGGCGCAGGTCGGATCGCGCAACTTTAAAGGGTGAGTCAGCGTCAACAAGTTGAGGTTTATTAATTGGGGTCAGGTCAGGTATTCAAATATTATTCATTGAAATACTAAATAGAGGCAAGTAAGCCTGAGTTGTAAACCTAATTAGCAGATGTTTTGAACAGAATTTTAACAAAAGTGGCAAATTTTATTTGAATAAATTAATGTTGTAGTATAAGCCAGTTAATTTCAAAGTTTAATTGGTTATCGTTTTGATCGAATTAAAATCTTTTGGATAAATTGTTAATTAACTTATTTGGGATTTAACATATTTTGAAGTTAATCAAAATATCTTGTACACAAAAAAAATATATATAGAAAAAACCTATTAAGTAATATATTTGAGAATTAGTTATAAGAAATTAAATAGGTTTTGAATATTGCTTTATTGAATATTACTAGTATTTACTTATTCATTTTATATCTAATATTGTAAACGACATCGACATGTACGTAGACTAAATAATAGAACTAAATTTGAACAGTCTTAAGAAAAAATTCACAGCTTTAAGGTTACCGACTAGGGGCCGGAAAGGTGATTTGCAAGACGCACTTTTAGAATACTTCCGCCATTCTAGAGTTTCAGACGCTGATATGAGCTTAGATTCGGATGAGGGTTGTGAAAATAGATCAGTCAGTTAACATAGAAATGTTGTTTTAGAATTATTTTAGTCTTCGTAATATCGAATATCCGTTGTCGTCAATCTCGGGGTGCGGGCAACCCGTTAATCAGTGGTTGGAGGAGTTCGAGGATAATGCAGCTGTCGTCAATTGAAATGAATTGCAGAAGTTTATCTAGGAAAAGCTATTTCTTAGGGGTGCGGTAAGGATATTTGTGAGAAGTCAGATAGCAGTCAAAAATTGGAACTCGTTTAAGTCCATCCTTAAGGAGGAATTCAAGGTTAAGGTTAAATTCATCGTATACTGAAGCATAGGCGTAAGCAGGTAAATGAAGCTTTATTGGAGTATCTATATTCATTGATGTAGATTGCCCGCCAGATAAATATGGATGACGAGAGCATTATCGAATATTTTACTGTTGGTATCCCGTATACGCGTTCCAATAAGCAGATTCTATATCAAGCTCGTAATTTGGAAGACCTCAAGGAGAAGCTGCGTATTTACGAGAAGGGTCGAGGGTCACAACCCAGTGTAGGCAGCAGACCATTCATTCCACAGTCTTCGCAAGATAAAGGCGCTACTAAAAATGGGGCACAAAGCAATAGGACGTGTTTCAAGTGTGGAAGAGTAGAGAATCTCGCTGGCAATGTTCTCAATCGGTGTTTTAAATGTAGTCAAGTCGAACACAAGGCATTCGAGTGTAAGCAGACGATACCGCGAGTGGAAGAGAAGAAAAAAATCAAAGAGTAAATGTAGTTCCCGACGGTAAAGAAGAACCCAAAGCGAGGCCAGCATTAAAGGATACGTCTCTATTCAGCAAATTGCAGATAAGTGATTAAATTGATGAGTTCGCAAAGGAGTTTGGACATAAAACTACATTCTGTGTCCTGCAAGAGTTGCAGGTTGAACTTGATCCTTTGCCAACTGCAAAAAAGAAAAGCGTGCTTAGCCTGATTACGAACTACAAAAGAGAGAAGAAAAAGCCATCGCCAATCGAAATGAGGATCATCTTGTCCGATGAGGTGCCAGTATATCAAAGGATGCGTCGAGTGTCAGACGCCGATCAATGTTTAGTTGAAAAGCAGGTGGATGAGTGGTTGGTCGACAGTATTATTCAGGTTAGCACATCCCAGTATGCATCTCCGATAGTACTAGTGACAAAGAAGGAAATTTGAACGAAAAGATAAAACGTGACAACTTTCCGATGCCGTTAATCGATAACATTCTGCAGAGACTTCAATCGGCTACTTTTTACTCAACTTTAGATCTTCGTAGCGGAGTTTTCCATTTGACGTCAGTAATTCTCTAGCGGTTTCCACGTGGTACGTTAATGCTGTGTAAGGTGAACTTATTCGAAGTATACAATAATAGCCTACATGGTCGATATAACTATTCCCTCAAAGCGTGTGATGGAAGGATTAACTAGTTTGAAGAGAGTGTTGGAGACGGCAGAGTTGTATGGGCTTCGAATAAAATCGGTGTCAATTTTCGAGCAGTCGAGTTACGTTTTTGGGCTATGTTGTTGAGACGTCAACCATAAAACCATCGCGAGAGATAGCTCAGGCAGTAAATGATTTTCCCATTCCAACTCATAACGTTTGCAACGTTTTTTCGGGCAGACGTGATATTTTTGTCGTTTCATTCCGAGATATTCTTTGGTCGCTAAACCATTGACTGATCTCATGGGACAATATGTAAAGTTTCGAATTGGGGATGAACAAATAGCAGCGTTTCCACAGTTGAAGATTGCTTTAGCGAATCTTCCGTTGCTAAGACTATTCGATTCACCACAGCAGACAAAAGTGCACACTGATGCATCCATGTTCGGATATGGCGAAGTTCGTTGCAGAGAATATAAAAGCAAAAAAACTATGGTTGTGGAACAGAGATACCCCTCGTTCATTGGGCGTTGTTCCTTCAATACTATGAATACGAGATTGAGCACCGTTCACTGCTTGACGATGACGGACACCTTGCGACATAGGATACAGGAAGCACAACTAAAAGACGACTAGTTGGCAGCCGTACGGAAGATTTTAGGGAATGAACTTATGGTAGTACCAACTTCGATGGATCGAGAGGTTATCCAGATATTTCATAGAAAAGGGCATAACGCCGCGAAAAGTACGTAAGATTTGATGGAGAAAGACTTTTTTATTTACGATCTGGCACCGAAGGTAGTGCGAGTAGTCAAGAGTTGCGGGAAGAAGCTGGGAAGAAAGAAGGGATGCTTAAACCAATCAGAAAAGAGGACAGACCTCTTGTAACTTACCATTTAGTCCACGTAGGACCTGCGGAAGAAACAAAAAAGCGATATAACTATATTCTAGTAGTCGTCGATGCATTTTCCTAATTTGTTTGGCTGTATCCCACTAGAAGTACCGGAAGCGATGAAGTTTTAGAGCGTTTAGAGAGGCAGACAACAACGTTTCGACATCCACTTAAGATCATGATGGATAAAGAAACTGGTCTTTTTTCAAATGCATTCGAGGATTATTGCAAAAAGGAAAACATCCAACATCTAGTTACTGGGTTTGATTGAAAAGTAATGAGCCTTCCCGCGCGGAGCGTCTGCCAAGCGATCAACCGAATCGGCTGGTGGGGGAAAATGATCGCTGGACCTTCCCCTTCCACTAGAAACCGGTACTAGTTCGCTGGAAACAGCGGTGCAGTCAGCATCGCTCCGCGCGTGAAAGCTGTTTTAAAAATGTGTTAGGATTTTGCAGTGGCGAAAATGAAGCGATCGTTGGAGCAACGTTGCTCGATCAAATTTTGCGTAAAGCTAAACAGTTTGTACCTCCAGGAAGCACTGTAACCGCGGCATTTTACAAAGAAGTGCTCCTTCGGCTAAAAAACCGCGTCGCCCGGGTTCGGCCCGACCTCGTCAACAATTGGACTCTTCATCACGACAATGCGCCGACGCACACCGCCTTCCTCTGCATTGGCCAAGATGGGGGTTCCGGTGCTTCCCCACCCCCCTACTGCCCAGGCCTGTCCCCTCCGGACTTCTTCTTGTTCCCGCACTTGAAAAGAAAGCTGAAGGGGAGGCGTTTCGACTCCATCGAGGCGATCCAAAAAACTGTGACAGCCGAATTGAACGAGATTCCGGCGGATGAGTTTAAAAAATGTTTCCTGCAGTGGAAGGACCGCTACCAGCGGTGTATTGACGCTCAAGGGTCCTATTTTGAAGAATATTAGTTGTATAAGCCAAAAGGTTTAATAAAACTGCTTACAAAAAATAAGGCTCATTACTTTACAATCAAACCCTGTATAACAACTGGAGTTCCACGTGGGAACGGGCAGGTAGAGAGAGTTCATAAAATTGTCGTACCAATGTTGACGAAGCTATGCATAGAGAATCCAAAGCTATGGTATAAACACGTAGATAGAGTGCAGCAAGTAATAAACTCTACACCAACGCGAAGCACGAAGTATTCTCCGTTCAAACTTTTGACAGGTGTTGATATACGCGTCAACGAAAATAACATTCCCAAGTTGTTGGAAGAATCGGCTACAGAAGAGCTGGAAGAAAAGAGAAGTAAGGCACGAGTAGAAGCGCAAGATAATATAACCCATATGCAAGAGGAGAGCATTCGAAATTTAAATAAAAACCGCAAAATACAAACCGAGTATGTGGTTGGAGAATTAGTCGCCGTTAAGCGCACTCAGTATGGCACCGGACTTAAGCGCATGCCAAAGTTCTTCGGACCGTACAAGTTAAAAGAGAATAGAAATCATGGTCATTATATCGCGGAAAAGATCGGCGATATTGAAGGACCGAGAATAACGCATACAGTGGCAGAGTACATGAAGCCGTGGAACCCTTCATTGGAGGCGAATGAAACATCAGGGTGATCGAATGTGGGATTGGCAGACAGGACTGGTCGGACGCGTTTGCTTGTACCGTTAAATAAAGATTGTAAACTAGTAAACTCAATTTTTTATTTGAACGGCGGAAAACGAATCCCACATGTGTGTTTATGTTGACGATGTCCAGTTATTTAAGTTGTCCATTCGACTCAATTAATATGCGAAACCATTAAAAATCTCAGCAATGACTTAAGTAATGTTAATAAATGGGCTGAAAAATTACAATGAGCTATTTATAAAAAATACTTTTCTCTTGACCAATACGATAAAATTCAATATGAACAACTCTGAAATTCTTTATGTACATTGTACAAAAATTCTAGACCTCATATGCCACAAAATCCCTATTATGTGATTCTGTCTTTACTTTTTCTAAAACCATAAAAATTAGAACTAGTATGTTCTAGCTGAAAGCTTCGATTTTAAAATACGTTATTGCTCTTCATTATACAAATGTATAATAAATATCAACTGATTGCCAGCTTCATAGACTTAAAATATTAAATAAATAACATGCATTAATATTTGATTAATTTTTCAGAATTCGAGCGGACTCATTATCCAGATGTATTTGCACGTGAAAGGCTTGCTGAAAAAATTGGCTTACCCGAGGCACGTATTCAGGTTTGTCTTTTTATTTTTATTTTGAAGTTTGGTTTCTACTTTTGAGTTATTGCTTTCTATCCCCATTATTATTTTATTATTGTACGATTAGCTCCGCAATGGATTTTGCGGCTGTGAGCATAGTTTCAATGCAAACGCTATCGGTATCGTGAGATCCAGCTCAACTTTCTCTTAATTTGATCGTTAACATTTCCATGAATATAAGTCGGCTGATCCTTTGTAGAAACACTGAAGAGAGCTATCTTCGCTTTCCTTAAGCTTCTTAGTTAAACTTTTCCTTCCCAATATGGTGATAGTGCAGCGAAAATTTTCAAAACTCTCCAAATTATTCCTTCTTCTGACTATCCCATTCTTTTTATCATACATGTCACTGAGAAGTAATGCAGATTTTTCAAGATAGATAAGTAAGTTAGACTTTTTTTATCATCTAAATTTTTTGGCTAATCTATCATCTGATTTTCCAATGAAAATTTATCTAATCTAATGTTAAGAACGTCTTTTTTAGCAGAATTCAACAAAAGTAAGTTAGTCCCTTTCCATAATTGTTTATGTTTACGCACGGCGTAGTTTCCAGAGATGTCCCTGTGACCGGGAACCCATGCTGCGTGGCCGCATCAAAATCCTAATTATGAAATTTGTTTAATAATACGTTCACATATGCATTAATCACCTACAAATCCACCCGTTTACATATGGCAGATTTACAATCAGCTGTCAATACTGCTTTGAGAGGTTTTTCTTCATAGAAATTATTTTAGGGGAGTATTTCGGTGTTTTTGGTTTCTTTAATTATTATTAACGATATGAAGAAAATACAGGGAGAAGGAATAGCTAATTTAATTCCGCAATTAATTGGCTAAATAATAAACAGTTGGAGGTAATCCGTATGCGACGTCTTACTGAGGTTGCAAAAAATTATGGCAGCAATGGGTATGGGATATTTAATATTACATTTTATAATAAATAATAAGAGGGCACAACGTTTATGGGCACACGCTTTTTTTGGTAAAATGAATCCCTAATTAATAATATTTAAGAAAAATTTCATTAGAATTATGTTCACAGACCTGTTTTCTTTGCCGGCATCCATTTCATTTAGTTTTTATTTTGCTGTTTCTCCTTACATTCGTAGTAATAATTATCGATAACACAGAAAACACAGGGTTGTATGTCGAGAAGTATCGTTATTACCTAGGATTATTTTACAATCTCAGATTTTGGGAGAGAAATTTTGTATGGGAAATCGCGCTTTTTAATTACGGATTTTGAGTTAAGCGCGAAAAAGTAGATCATCTACTTATATGTGAACGTATTATAACTAGGGTTTGCAATCCCGTGTTATATTTTCAGTCCCGGGATTTCGGGATTACATTATCCAAATCCCGGGATCCCGGGATTGGTACCGGGACTAGGATTGGACTATTTATGAAAAATACTTACACATTATCATAGTTGAAAGTACAAAAAAACTGAAAACATAATTAAAAAATTGGTTTAATATTATTATTTATTGAAACAAAACAAAACAAAACTTAATTCATCATAAAAAACAAATAAAAAATAGTATAATACATAATGAAATTAACATTTCTTGTGTTGTTGTAAATAAGCTTTTAGAAAACACAACTCGTCCAGCGTTTCATCGTTCAAACGGCTTCTTATTTTTGTTGCAAATTGTCCTGCCGAAGAAAATGCTCGTTCAGACTCTACACTAAAAGGTTTTATCATCATTAAATAGGAGTATGTTCTTTCCAGGTAGTCACCACGTCTCCCTCCATTTTCAAAAAGAGACATTTCTTTTTGAATTTTTGATGACAGTGTCTCAAATCTAATAGGCTGCATTGGTGCATATCCCTCTTTAATAACTTTATCTAGTTCTTCTGCTACACTTAATGGTTTTTGTGTACAAATTGATTCAGTTATTGAATCAAATTCTGAATCAATTTCAAGGTTTACCTCATTTGAAATAGAAGATCCAGTTGCATGAGCTGTTAGTAATGCAGTGGGATTTGAAGCGTCTAGTCTTTCAAGCAAGTCCACTATTAATTTACGGCATTTAATTGAAGAAGGAACTGTGACAAAATCTATTCCTGAGACGTTGCCATTGTGTAAGTATTGCAGTAAACCACTTAGATCTGTGCGGCGTTCTTCCATACGAAGAATGAGAGCTGCATATAATTTTTTACTTATAGCACTGTTTGCATCTTTAAGCTTCTTTAGCATAAAATTAATGGCTATGTCTGCTGTAAACAGATTGCTATCTCGACGACAGAGTGCTTCAACAGTTGTTTTTATTGGTACAAGAGCAGTAATTATATCAAATAACATTTGAATATCATCATGAGATAAATCTAGTGATTTATCTGTATTTTTTATGTCTATTAATGCTTTTTGTGTGCAATCTTTCAGTAAATAGAAACGTTCCACCATTGACAAAAGACTGCTCCACCTCGTCTTGCAGTCTTGTAATAAGACAATGTCCTTGCCAAATTCTGCTCGGATATATTGTTGTAATAAATCATTCTTTGTTGGTGACCTTCTGAACATTGATATTATTTTTCGTACCTTATTTATCAGTGGACCAATACTTGTTTCGGTTATCTCATTTCTTCTACGACTCTGACTACTGTCAAGGAATCCATCGCTGTCAAAAATATCTTGCTCCTGGCTCGAGTCACTCCCTGTGAAATAAATTTCTTCTTCATTATATTGCTGATCTGATTCAATTTCCAACTTATTATAAATTACATCAATAACCGCCAGCTGAACACCATGAGCAAAACGTAACTGCTGATCCACAGATAATATTCTGCCCACTTTTTTCATCACGCTTGCTCCATCCGTCATAATTGCTACAATGTCGGTATGTAAATTAAGTTTATGTTTTGCCAGTTTTTCTTCCAATAATTCTATACATTTTTCAGCTGGTAATGTGCCATATATCCGTGCCAAACCTAAGCTCCAAAAATTAGAAAATTGTCCGTGTACAATAATATTTAAATAGCGTCGATTTCGTAGCGATGTCCATTCATCAAAGGATAAAGAAAATCTTTCTCCTACAACTTCTCCATTAATTTTTTTATCAGAAATTTCACTGATTATTGAGTTTCTTAATTTATTACTATATTCTATTACAATTTTTCGCACTGTGTTAGCTGATTTGGGTAGATTTTTAAATCCCATAGCTTCTAGACCTGCACGTAAATCAGAAGAAGAGCTTATTACGTTAAACGAAATACCATCAAGAGCAGTTAACCGAGCAAGAGTAGCTTCCAGTGATTTTTCTTCACATTTAGCAACTGAAAAATAATTGGTTAATTTTTTTGCCTTTTTCTTTGGTGGAACTTCTGAATTTTCTTGTGCAGAAATAGATGGGTTTACGACTTTAATTTTATGCACCGAAAATAAGTGCGTATGGAGACCTTTTGTAGAACCACCAGCAATTTTCAATATTTTCTGGCAGTCAGTCAGTTTACACTTAGCTGTTTGTGCGTTTTCACATCTTAAAAAATGTTGCCAAATATCAGAAGTACTTTTAGCTGAATAGTCCTTATAAGCCATGGGGATTTCTAAATGAAAAAAAATTTAAAGCATAATATAAAATATCATGTTAATAGTTTTTTGGTGATCCAAAAAATGTTGATCCAAAAATTGAAATATAAAATAATTTAAAATAGTTGGGCTAAAAGATGTTCTGAAAAAAAAACTAGATAAAAATTATCACCTGTTTTATTATTTTTCTAATTTTTGAAAACCACACTAATAAACTACCCTTATTGTTCTACCAAAAAATGTTGATCCAAAAATTGAAATATAAAATAATTTAAAATAGTTGGGCTAAAAGATGTTCTGAAAAAAAAACTAGATAAAAATTATCACCTGTTTTATAATTTTTCTAATTTTTGAAAACCACACTAATAAACTACCCTTATTGTTCTACCGTATTATGCTCACCAAAACACTTGTTCACTCGTCAATTTCAATTGTAAACTGAATATTAAATGCCATTGTTCCGTAATGCTGAAAACAGAATGATACCGCGCCGTGCCGTTCCTTTTTTTTTACTGTATTTTTGTTGTGATTGAGTGTTTTCTTTAACAGAAATTTACGGAATGGCGGCGCGGAACGGCGCGGTGTCATTCCGTTTCCAAAACAAAAAATTCTACGTACATATTTCATAAAAAAAAAATAAATTTTCTGAGAATTAAATTCTTAGAAAATTTTGATGAGAAAAAAATTTCAAAATATAATTCAGACAAAAATTATATCCCGGGATTAGTTATTTCAATCCCGGGATTTCGGGATTTGAAAAAACACCGGGATCCCGGGATTTCGGGATCCCGGGGCTGCAAACCCTAATTATAACACGCATACGATTATTCGTAATATTTCATTCAACCGCTTCCGCCTGGCTAAGTGTCGTTAAGTGTTAAGTACGTCAAATTCAAGCGATTGAGATGAAAGTTGTATTTACATACATTTGCATATACTTGCTTGTCAAAAATCGAAAAGTAAGTAAACAATTGAAAGGGATATGAACGGCGTATTGAATTAGCGCCCGGTCCTAAAAATTTTTGCAAGTTGTGTCGTAATAAGTTCAACATCATTATGAACAGCAACAAAAGCAAACCAAAGTAAAATAAAAAATAATATAAAAAAAAAACAATAGAGCCATAACAATAATAAATTCTCAAGTGTCACCAATTTTTATTCTGGGGAAGAGTGTTTGAACTAACCTTAGCGTAGACTTGTTATAACATACACACA
>JAYXIM010028826.1:0-14000 GCA_037575425.1 Anastrepha fraterculus
CGGTCGGGACAAGGTCCAGAGAATATGGCGGATGCTGAAGGGCCTCTCATTCCAGCTCTTGGAGTGCGCCTTTGACGACTTGTGTAACATGGGGCCTGGTGTTGACGTGAAGGAGTATGGTTTAACCATGTCGATCAGTCCTTTTCAATCGAATACGCTCATTCACGCGGTGTAGCTAGCCAACGTAGAGCTGCTTGTTGGCCGTGGCATTCCTTTCGAACATTTTCCAGTGCACCATGTCCCAGTCCCACCAAACAAATGTCATGATTTTCTTTGGATAAATATCCGGCTTTACTCTCGACTTTGGCGAATTTTCTGGATGCACCCACTCCTTTTTTTGCTTGATATTTGTATGAAGGCGGCCGCCGTGGCCGAATGGGTTGGTGCGTGATTACCATCCGGAATTCGGAGAGAGAACGTCGGTTCGAATCTCGGTGAAAGATCAAGAATTAAGAAAAAGTTTTTTCTAATAGTGGTCGCCCCTCGGCAGGCAATGGTAAACCTCCGAGTGTATTTAAGCCATGGAAAAGCTCCTTATAAAAAATATCTGGCGTTCGGAGTCGGCTTGAAACTGTAGGTCCCTTCATTTGTGGAACAATATCAAGAAGCACATCACAAATAGGAGGAGGAGCTCGGCCAAGCATATATATATGTAGGCATCATCTCTAATCTCCCGTGACGAATCGGTACAAAAAGCGCTGTTTATGACCTCGTGTTGTTCGATGGCTTGCGAGATGCTGATAAATCCTTTGAATGAAGGTCATTGAGAATCTTTTTATGTTTTCAGTTCATTGTTTCCGCCAACCAACGACTGGTTTGGCGACCGCTCTCCTTCAAAAGTAATTTGAGACGTTCTTCATCAAATTCAGAAGGCCTTTCCCTGCAGGACGTGTCATTGACGTCAACATCATAATTTTTGAACTTTGCAAACCTTTTCCGTGCTGTCGGCTCGCCTATGACACCTTCTACAAATCGTTGTGAAGTAGTTACTCCAGAATACTTCATATGTTTGCAGAAGATATATGTATGTATATGTATGTTTATACTTCAAGGGGAAGAGAATATAAGCAAATTAAACAACTTAATTTATATACTGTTTTATCGTATTGCAACCAATTAGTTTATATTTTTACCATAGCTAATAAATTTTAAGCAAGAGTATGTACTTTTACATGAATAAATTGCATGTATGTGTATATTTTGAATATGAACCAAATCAAAGCTTACATACTATGTTTAGTATTACAGTCTGTGTCAGAAGAAGAGAACCGGTTTTTTTTTGTAACTTCAAGATATATTCCGTTCTGTCTTACGCCGCGGCTGCAAAAGTGATTTAAAAATCAAAAAAGTTTGTTGTGATGTGAAATCAGCGGTATACGGTGTACAAAACTGTTGATAACTTTTCCGAGCGCGGTATCAAGTTTACTTTTGTACGACTTTTGCATACAAAAAATTATTCGCGGAATAAAACGGCACTATTTGTATTTTCCTTGGTATATTGTGCATTCAACAACTGATTTTAATCCCGGACAGAGGCACGTGTTGTTAAGAAATAAAATGGAATCTTCGAACGCGTATAAGAGGCATATTTAGTATTTTTTTTATAAAAGTGGTAAAACTGCAACAACTGCTGCTGCAGAAATAAACACTGTTCACGGAGAGGATACCGTAAGTGTAAGGACTGCGCAAAAGTGGTTTTCAAATTTCCGAAGTGGTAACTGCGACGTGGAGGATGCCCCGCGCGCTGGTCGTCCTGAAGTCTTTAACTCCGACGCCTTGCTCGAACTCGTGGAAGCTGAGCCAAATTTGACAGTCGATATGATAGCACAGAGGCTAAATTCATGGCATGGAACAGTTCACAGGCACCTGGTTCAGTTGGGAAAGGTTTCAAAGCTGAGAAAATGGGTTCCGCATAGACTTTCCGTCGCCAACCTTCAGCAGAGAGTGAATGTTTGTTCTTTGCTGCTGCAACGGCTTGAAAATGAGAGTTTTTGAACCGTATCGTTACTGGTGATGAAAAATGGGTCCTTTACAATAATCCTGTTCACAAACGCTAATGGTTAGATGAAGATGAAACATCAGAACCGGCCCCTAGAGATGGCCTTCACCCCAAGAAGATTCTCCTGTCTATTTGGTGGGATATGGCCGGTATTGTTTACTATGAACTTCTGGAACCAAACCAGACGGCAACTTCTGATTATTATTCCCATCAGCTATCAAACTTGGATGAAACACTTAAACAAAATTGTTGTCTTTAGTGAATAGACGCAAAGTTTTGTTTCACCACGACAACGCAAGACCTCATACCGCAAGGCAAGCATTGGGCAAGAAGAACGAGCTCGGATGGGAGCTAATGCCGCATCCACCATACTCTCCAGATATTGCAACTTGTGACTATCACCTTTTCCGTGGACTTCAATCCCATATGAGTAACAAGAACTACTCCTCAAAAGAAGATATAAAAAGGGATATCGAAGCGTATTTTGGTTCCAAGGACAAAAAATGTTTTGAGCAGGGAATTAAAATTTTGCCTAAACGTTGGGAAGACATGGTAAATAATGAAGGAAAATATATTATTGATTAATAAATACTTTAAACATCTTTTTTACTAAATTTTGAACTTATGGACTGACCTGATACTTTCATATAAAAAAAAATTGTAAATACATATGTATACATATTTGATACTTCATGAATATCCACCAAAAGCCAATGTGTGGTGCGGCGTTCACGCGGAAGAAGTGATTGAGCCGTATTTTTTGAGGACGTCGTAGGCAATAAGGTCTCTGTTACTGGCGAAAGCTTCAGGGTTATGATAAACGACTTCTCACCGCCTAAACTGGATGAACGGGGCTTAGTGAACATGTGGTTTCTATTAGACAGTGCCACCGCACACACAGCACGGTTCACAATGTATATTGTGAAGG
Organism: Anastrepha fraterculus; assembly: GCA_037575425.1. NCBI lineage: Eukaryota > Metazoa > Arthropoda > Insecta > Diptera > Tephritidae > Anastrepha > Anastrepha fraterculus. The sequence goes on from JAYXIM010028826.1 coordinate 2,928, forward strand.
AAAGATTTCCTGGTTGCGTAACCCGATTTAACAATCCCAAACTCCTTTCTGTGGGACAGCTGCGGACTTACGCTAAGAAGCTTCAGACAAAACTCGCTCTGGTGATTGTTTGAAAGCATTCTTTAGTTTATGCGAAGAAGAGGAAAGAAGGACGCCAATTTTCTCAGTGAATTCTTTTTTGCATAGAAGAGAAATGCGCAGTTTCGAAAACTAGAATGATCAAAGATGGTGTCAATGTAAGCGTTACCAAAAAATACCGAATAGCCATCAAACTTGCAAAATGGCATATCATTGCTTCACAGGTGTTGGCAAAATATGAAGTTAAATATTTCATAACATGAATTGTTAACTTCATTCAACTTGCTGTCTCCATCAGTAATTTCATTGAAATTGACCATGAAAAAACATCAAAAATTTCGTTTCGAGACGTTAAGTTATTAACAAAATTGGACGATTAATTTTGCATTTGTAAATACAGTATATCCCATAAATAAGTTTCCGCCCAGCAAAATTATGTTCAAAGTAGTACATTTTTTTTTTTATAAATGAAAATATTCAAATTTGTTTGCATAAATTAATAATATAAAAATTATTAAATACAAGAGTGTAAAAAAACTCAATTTACCTCTAAATATGTGATTAAATCTTATAAATTTAACCGAAGGACAAGGGAAAATGCGTTGTTAAAGGTAAGCCTTCAAATCGTTGTAAAAGTAAGCTTTCACTAACATTAAAGCCACAATGGTATCCATTCATGGAAAACATTTTAGCTAAACGATCACCTAGTGTGTTCACAAGTTTTTTGCATTCATCCGAAGTCACTTTATCCCAAGACGTATGATTAAACTTTTTTAATTCGTTGATGTGTTGAGGTTTCTTCAATAGGTGATAGATATGAGCTTTCTAGTGACCATTTCAAAATATCTATATTTTTTTTTCTCTAAGTATTTCGTTACTTTTTGCGGTGTGGATTGGAGCATTATCTTGTTGTAGTATACAATTTCCACCAAGCAGTCTCCTTCCTTCAGGTATTGCAACCTCTTTAAGGATATTCCAGTAAATGTTGGCACTTATGATTCATTCTAGCATTACTAATTTTACAAGTCCACTGCCCCGTGTGGATCAGAGAAGTGCCCTGTATGCTCCTTCTTTCAGGTATTGCAACCTCTTTAACGACATTTAATTAAATATTGGCACTTATGTTTCATTAATTTAATTTCCCTGCTCGACTTACGCGAATGCATTCAAAATTATAATACCGATTTCAGTCGCCTTAAATGTTGGCTTAGTGCAATTATAAGGTAGTAATTCTCGTAATCCCGCCAAAGGAATATTTCAACCGGTTCATAGACTCATTTGTCCAAAGTATTTTTTTCCACAATACCTGTGGTTTCAAAGCATGGTTTTGGTAAAACTTCATTCTTTATTTTTCAAATTGATTTTTCTAACTTACGGGGTCTTCTTTGCAACCCGCCCATGTTTGCCTTCTTCATAAAACCTTCTGCGAACAGTTTGTGGCTTTTTTTTCTGCTATGCGTGATCCGTGAAGAGGACACTCTCATGAGTACTGCTGTGCCGGCATGTACATGTGCGCAGATTCTCTACCAGTTATTACTTGATTTCAGCATATTAATATTATATCTATTAATATTATATTATTTTCGCCGCTTAAAATTTTTTAGGTTTCGGGAGCAGAGCGTGGGACTTGGAACAAGACGTGTTCAACATCTTTTTCCCTCTCGTACAAGTTAGGCAGTTTGGTAATCTGTCATGTCCAAATCTATGGAGATATTCTCTTAACACCCCGTGCCCTGAAAAGCACTAATACCACCGCGACATCATTCGCGAACCCAATGACTTTCATTTTGGGAGGCATATCTAGTCCATGTACCCCGTCGCACATAATGCTCCATAGTAGTGGGCCTAGAACTGATCCTAGGGGAATCCCTGCTGTTACATTGTACTCTTCAATGCAGTTGTCGGTTCTGAACCTCAGTTAACGGTCCGAAAAATATTCTAATATAACTATAATAATATAATATAACTATACGTTGTCCACTCGCTTTGTTAAAAGGGTTTTTTATGTCCAGAGTTACCACAGCGTTGTATTATTTTTTTCCGCCACACCATCTCTTGCCCTCAATGGCTTCTTTTGCTGATTCCACCACGCATTTGATTGCATTGAGCGGTATCTCCTGAAGCTGAACTGTTGCGTGGACAAAATACTTTTATCTTCTGCAAAAGATGATAGTCTGTCGCAGATAATTTTCTCAAGCATTTATCCTGCTGTATCGGTCTGTAAGACGTGGGTTCACCAGGCTTTTTGTTTCCTTTGGGTAAAAGCACAAGTGTTTGCATCTTCCACTTCTTTGGGAAAATGCTTTAGTTAAGGAATTGATATCAGCTTCTTCGCAAAGTTTTTGGAAGCTTTCTTGCTTGCTTGTTTTAATAGCTCTTTTTAATGACTGTCTTGCTGATCTGAAATTATGAGCATTGTCAGCAAAATGGGGTCTCCCTCTACTGCGCTGCATCTGACGTCTAGTGCGGAGATAATTTGATCTCAGTCGTACGAAGATATGTGTTTAAGCATTACTCGCCTGAGCATGGAAGCGTCACAAGCTTCTCGTAGTCCTTCTACTAGGTGTTTCGTTCTTTTCACGGCGGATTCAATTATGGGTTCAAATAGCTCGATAGTGTATTGAAAGACTTCGCTATCAAGCTTTTTGTCTTTCCACTTTGGATCTGTCAGTTTGGGTGTGACTTTGATCGCTGTGGTTTAAGCTCTCACTCACTCTCCATTTGATATTTCTAGCAAAGGAATCGTTTGCCAAGGAAATGTCTATGACTGGTTTCAGTCCCCTCTTCCTATATTTATAAGTTGACCCGCTATTTAGAATAGTAATGTGGAGTTGCGCAAATGCTTGAAGAAGCGATTCTCCGCTTTTATTTGCTCGCTGACTACCCAATTCTGATGCGCAGGCGTTAAAGTCTCCCGCTATAGTTAAAGCCGATTTCCCGGTAACCTCCAATACAATATCTTGAAGAAGCCGTTTTTACTGTTCTATTGTCGAACTAAAGATTTATTCTATTTATTTTGCAAAGCATGAAATATTCCCCAAGACTATACTCCTCTTGGAAAGCAAGTCGTACGCAAGACCATATAGCCGCCCCCATATGCTATCATTTTTGCACTTGTAGAGCTCACTTATAAAGGCGATTTCTGCTTTCATGGATCATTTATGCTTTATTTGAATCATTTCCATTTGTTTTTATTTGACACAGCTCTCCTAAACGCAGGACACCTGTAGCTCCCAGCGATATGGTGGATGTTCTCCTTTCTTTCCGCCTGGCAGAGCACGCATTTCGGGCTGTTTTGGCATTCTTCAACGAAGTGACCGTCAGTACCATATTTTCTGCACTGCTTCGATCTATCTATTTCGCTAGAGCAATTACGTGACATGTGCCCATACTGTAATCTATAGCATTTTTATTTATTTTTTGTAGAGGTTAATGAGGGCGCCGTAGCCGACTACCATTTGGAATTCAGAGAGAACGTGGGTTCGAGTCTCGGTGAAACACCAAAATTAAGAAAAAGATTTTTTTAATAGCAGTCGCCCCTCGGTAGGCTATGGCAAACCTCCAAGAGTATTTCTGGATGAAAAAGCTCCTCATAAAATATATCTGTCGTTCGTAGTCGGCTTGAAACTGTAGATCCCCCCATTTATGGAACAACATTAAGTCCCACGCCACAAATAGGAGGAGGACCTCGGCAATAAAACAATTTGCCTTCTAGGTATCTCAACAGGAAACTTAGGTGCTGATCGACCAGGGTTTATTGTTTTGTATCTATTGGAATAATTTACCCAGTATAGATATGAAAATTTTAAGTTGTGGTTGTAAACTCCTATTTTGGTTAGTATGTTGGTCAATTCCAGTGGTGATCTAGTTGCCATTTTTGCTGGATTATCCGCAAGAGTGTTGCCCGCTATTCCAATATCACTAGGCACCGAGACGAACTTGATGGTATATGGGTTTGCTATTAAAATGTCCCTTATTTCAGAAATTATTGGGTTGGACTCATTCACATTTAAAAGTGATTGAATCACGGATAGGAAGTCAGAGCAAATTAAGTACAATACCTGTTGCGCTTGTTTTTGGCTAAATGGCTAGTATGGAGTACGGCTGCTGCCTCAGTGGTAAAAACAGAGGCCTGCGGAGGTAGTAAGCCCAGCATGATGGTGGATTCATTGTCAATAACACTGTTACCAAATACTTCATTCTCTTTCGATGCATCAGTATATATAAATCTGCTGATGCTGAAAGAGTTACTGATTTTTTAAAATTCTTGTATGAACACGCTGGGAGTTGTGTTCTCCTTTTTGCGATTTAATATTATTTAGTTGTTTTGAAGTAACTAAGGAGGGGAATGTAGGCTGAAAAAGCCCTTAAGTTTAAATTAATATCCAGTTCTCTGGTGAAGTGTAGTATATTCTACAGGGCTGATACTTTTTTGGTTCACGTTTGCATTTAATTTTAAATTTTGTGATAGTTTTCAGAGGTACCAGAGATTTGAAACAAAGCGACATGATAGGTAGGAGATGCGCTCCTTTAGTTGAGGTAATCCGGCTTCAGCAAGTATGTTGATGATTGGGTTTGTGCGAAAGGCTTCTAAAGAAGGACGAGCTGATGAATGGTATGTGGATGAAATTTTTAATAACTGGTTTTTTGTAGTAGCTCCGAAAATTGGTAAGCAATAATCAATTTTTGATAAAAGTATCGCTTTGACAATTTTTATTAGCGCATTTGTATTACTTTCTTAACTAAACTAAACTTAAGGCTACTGAGAAAATTAATTATATTCAATCTTTTTTGAAGTGATGAACATAAATATTTAACATGATCGTTTCATGTGTATCTATTATTAAATATTATGCCAAGGATTTTAAGGCAGTGAACATTTTGTACAATTTGATTATATATAAATAATTGCCGCGTTTTGAGGAGCTTTTTCATGGCAGAAATACACTCGGAGGTTTGCCATTGCTTGCTGAAGGGCGACCGCTGTTAGAAACAATTTTTTCTTCATTTTGGTCTTTGCCCGAGATTTGAACCTTCGTTCCCTCTGAATTCTGAAAGGTAGTCATTTTATTATTGAAGCTAATTAATAAGTTGTTACGTGAGAGTTCTTTTGTAAATTGTAAGATTTATCAAAATTCAATGAATGCATTTCTTTTGGAAAGTTTAGCCTTCCTTTTAAAAAAGGTATTTGCACGTTTGTATACCATCATGTTTTCTTTTTTAGGGTTACGTTTGATTCTTTACCACATCTTGAGTTTTTACGCCTAAGAGAGGATGATTTATCGTTCCACCAATAGGTTTCACGGTAACGAGAGATTGCAAGTGTAATTGGAATGGATGAGCTTTGCGCTTTGACGAATTTTATTTTGTAAGATTGCTGCAAATTTGTTAACACTGCAGTCAAACGCAATGTTAGCGAAATGCGGTTGTATCGCTCCTTGATAGGCATGCCAGTTTGCCGAATCTAATTTGTATCTTACAGCTTTTAGCGCGCCTAGTCGCGATGGTGCTGAAAAGAGCTGGATAGTAATCGGAAAATGGTCACTACCATGCGGCTCGTCGGATTTCATTAATCTTCTTCTTAATTGGCGCGATAACCGCTTACGCGATTTTGGCCGAGCTCAACAAAGCGCGCCAGTCGTTTCTTTCTCGTGCTAACCGGCGCCAATTGGACACACCAAGTGAAGCCAAGTCCTTCTCCACCTCATCTTTCCAACGCAGAGGAGGCCGCCCTCTTCCTCTGCTACCACCAGTTGGTACCGCATCGAATACTTTCAAAGCCGGAGCGTTTGTATCCATTCGGACGACATGACCCAGCCAACGAAGCCGCTAGATCTTTATTCGCTGCGCTATGTCTATGTCGTCGTAAAGCTCATACAGCTCATCGTTCCATCGTCTGCGATATTCGCCGTTGTCAAAGTGCAAAGGCCCAAAAATCTTACGCAGAATCTTTCTCTCGAACACTCCAAGCGTCGCTTCATCGGATGTTGTCATCGTCCAAGCTTCGGCGCCATACGTTAGGACAGGCATGATGAGAGTCTTGTAGAGTGTTATTTTTGTTCGTCGAGAGAGGACTTTACTGCTCAGTTGCCTACTTAGTCCAAAGTAGCACTTGTTGGCAAGAGAGATTCTACGTTGGATTTCAAGGTTGACATTGTTATCGGTGTCAATGTTGGTTCCTAAATACACGAAGTCTTTTACAACGTCGAAATTATAACTGTCTACAGTGACGTGGGTGCCGATACGCGAGTGCGCCGACTGTTTGTTTGAAGACAGGAGGTACTTCGTTTTGTCCTCGTTCACCACCAAACCCATTCGCTTTGCCTCTTTATCCAGTTTGGAGAAGGCAGAACTAACAGCGCGGTTGTTAAGGCCGATGATATCGATATCATCGGCATACGCCAACAATTGTACGCTCTTATAAAATATTGTGCCTGAGCGATAAAGTTCTGCGGCTCGTACGATGCTCTCCAACATCAGGTTAAAGAAGTCACACGACAGCGAGTCACCCTCTCTGAAACCTCGTTTGGTATCAAACGGCTCGGAGAGATTCTTCCCAATTCTGAAGACGCTGCTGGTGTTGAGCAACGTCATCTTACATTGCCGTATTAGTTTTGCGGGGATACCAAATTCAGACATAGCGGCATACAGGTATCTCCTTTCCGTTGAAGTCGACGAAAAGATGGTGTGTGTCGATTCTCCTTTCATGGGTATTTTCTAGGATTTGGCGTATTGTGAATATTTGGTCGATGGTAGACTTTCCAGGTCTGAAGCCACACTGATAAGGTCCAAGCAGTTGGTTGACGGTGGGCTTCAGCCTTTCACACAATACGCTCGCTAGAACCTTATAGGCGATATTTAGAAGACTAATCCCGCGGTAATTGGCACAAATTGCAGGATCGCCCTTCTTATGGATTGGGCAGAGCACACTTAAATTCCAATCGGCAGGCATGCTTTCATTCGACCATATTTTGCATAGGAGCTGATGCATGCACCTTACCAGCTCCTCGCCGCCATGTTTGAATAGCTCAGCCGGCAGTCCGTCGGCGCCCGCTGCTTTGTTGTTCTTTAGCCGTGATATTGATATTCTCACCTCGTCATGGTCGGGTAACGGAACGACAATTCCGTCGTCAACGATTGGGGTATCGGGATCTTCACATTCTCTATGACATGCGCAGTTGTCACTGTTTAACAGGTTTGAGAAGTGTTCCCTCCATAATTTAAGATTGCTCTGTACATCAGTCACCAGATCGCCGTCTTTGTTCTTACAGGAAAACGCCCCGGTTCCTTCTGTAAGCCGCCGAACTTTCTGGTAGAATTTTCGGGCGTTGTTCCTATTGGCCAGCATCTCAAGCTCCTCGCACTCACGTATTTCGGCCTCTCGTTTCTTCTGTCGGATAATACGTCTCGCTTCCTTTTTCAGCTCTCTGTAGCGATCCCACATGGCTCGCATTGCGCCCGATCGCAGCGTGGCTCTATAGGCGGCATATTTTCTTTCTGCGGCAGCATGACATTCCTCGTCGTACCAATTGTTTTTTCGGGCTCGCCGGAATCCGATTTCTTCTTCGGCGGCGGTACGTAGGGAACGAGAAATGTTGCTCCATTGCTCTCGCATGCCGGTTTGTTGGGCAGTGCTCTCCGAGAGCAGGAGTGAGAGTCGGGTGGCGATTCTTCTGGCTATCTGTTGTGATTGCAGCTTTTCGATGTCGAACATTCTTTGCGTAGGTAGATGTACTTTTTTTGCTGCACAGAGGCGTGTGCGCAGTTTGGCTGCAACAAGGTAATGATCCGAGTCGATGTTAGGCCCTCGGATCGTACGTACATCTTATACACTAGAAGCGTGTCTTCCATCTATCACAACATGATCGATCTGGTTTCGTGTTTTTCGATCCAGAGACAGCCAGGAAGCTTGGTGTATCTTTTTATGCTGGAATCTGGTGCTGCAGACTACCATGTTTCGGGCCCCGGCGAAGTCGATCAGCCTCTGTCCGTTACCTGATGTTTTGTTGTGCAGGCTGAATTTTCCGACTGTGGGACCAAAAATTCCCTCCTTGCCCACCCTGGCTTGAAGTCGCCAAGCACGATTTTTATGTCGTGGCGGGGGCAGCGCTCATAGGAACGCTCCAAGCGCGCATAGAAGGAATCTTTGGTCGCATCGTCCTTCTCTTCCGTCGGGCCGTGTTTCATTAATGATTGGGTAATATTTAGAGGTGGCCTGCAAATGCTAAGATCTATGTGGGGTAGGGTATGTCGGGTTGAGAAGTGGGTTGGCGATTTTTTGGCGTCAAAAAAGTATCAGATTTTTGTTTTGAATAAATTTTGTTATAACTCTTCTTAATCTATTAAAACAGGAAGTGACACTGGTTCAGTTGGTGAAGATAATACTCAGTTATAATGTCTGTAGGAGAGATATAATTTTTAGTACATAAGTTATAACTTTTGGGTAATAAGTTATAGGGTGGATTGGAAAAAAAAACGATTTATTGAAGGAATATAATTTTGTAGTTATTAATTTTTAAGAGTAGAGTAAGCTCATTATAATTATTGCGATAACCATAAAGATTCCATTGAAGGGCCTTAAGTACCATATTTGACAATGAGATTAGGTGAAAGAAAATATCAACTATCGAACGATGAGTTTTCGAGTGTAAGAAATTGTTATGTTTACATTGAGTGAGACTTTTCTGAGCTTATGTGTTCGCAGGTTGTGAAATCGAGCGAATTCAGATAAATCGTTGGCTCTATATTGCGATATTGGTTGATTTAGTATTGGGCTTAGTAAATTTGTTGATATATTTGTGAGAGATGGAATATTGTCTGATAAAGTATGATCAATAGAGTATTTAGGTGTTGTACTGTTGGATGCGAATGTAGAGTTTTGAAGTAGAGAGTGTTGAGAAGAGAGTTCAGATTGAATTGTTGGGTTTGTTATTGGGAAGCGGGTTGGTTATGAAAAACTGGTTGTGATTTGCTCGGCATCGCTCCCACCAGCGGTTAACAGCCTCTCAGAGAGCATGGAGTATATCCATTTTATAATGGCTTGATTAACTCCGTGTCGTTCGGCAGAAGAACATATCGAGCCGAAAATGGCATTATCAAAAGCCCCCTCAATGTTCACGAACACGCCCATTGTGTATTCGTCAGCTTCCAGCCCAGCTTCAATCTTGCTAACAAGATCGTGTAAGGCTGATTCACATGATTTTCCACTCTGGTAAGCGTGTTGATTTCTACCAAGTGGACTTCTCGGCAATACCCCCACTCGAATATGTTTCTCCACCACTCGTTCCAGACTTTTCAACATGAACGATGTCAAACTGATTGGTCTAAAACTTTTTGCTAGGGAATAGTCATCTTTTCCTGGTTTCGGAATAAATACTACTCTTACGCGTCGCCATTGGGATGGTATATAACCAAATGCAAGACAGGCTGTGAAGATCCTTTTCAGGGCCTCAATCAGCCTGTCTCCTCCTTTTTGAGCATTGCTGGATATATTCCGTCAGGTCCAGGGGACTTAAAGTTCTCAAAGGAAGATAAGGAAAACCTTATCGATTCCCTTGTCACTATCCGACTAGCAATATACCAGCTGTACCTAGAGGTTCCACCGTTGCCACCGTCACTGTTCATGCCACTCTCAGCTTCAGAGAGAGTTCTACTACCCGGAAAATGAGTTTCGAGTAGAGCATTAAACGTTTCCGATTTGGAAATGGTGTATGAACCATCAGGTATTCGAATGGAATCCAGCCTTACTGAGCGGTCTAAATGAAGGACCTTACAAAGTCTCGCTGTTTCCCTCATTTCTTCGACGTTACTGCCGAAATTTCTATAGGATTCAAGTTTGGCTTTCCGTACTTTTTTCTTATATTCTCTCTGTGTAAGTCGATGATTGGCCCAGTCCTCTTCTGTTTTGGTCTTCAAGGCCTTATTGAGAAGTTTTCTGGACCGTACACGAAGCTTCGACAGTTCAGGGTTCCACCAAGGAACCGCTTTCCCCTGTCTGCTTTGCCTGAGTGGACACAGTTCCTCAAAGCAATTGATTAAAGTACCTTCTAATTTCTTAGTAGCATCTTCAATCATTTCTGCTGATTTAAGTTTTTTCAGGTTTGGTAATCGCTCTGTTGCAAGCTCACCATACCTGTCCCAGTCCACATTTCCAGGATTCCTACCGGAAGGTATTGATATTGTGTCAATTCCCAGTCGGAATCCGATAAGACGATGATCAGAAAGAGAATCCTCTTCCAAAACTCGCCATCGGTTGATTTGATTTCCAACTGACCTATTGGTAAGTGTTAAATCAATCACCTCTTGTCTCCTTCTGGTCACAAAAGTTGGTTTGTTACCAGTGTTTTGGATGACCAAATCGGATGACAGGATAAAATCCAGTAATTTGAGACCTCTGGGGTTGCATTTGCTGCTTCCCCACACAATGTTCTGTGAATTTGCATCACAGCCCACTATTAGCCCCAGATTATTGGATTCTGCGTACTTGACCACTTCTCTTAGCTCCCTCGAAGGAGGTGGCTGTAAAGAGTCGTAGGGTAGGTAGGCCGAAACTATGATAGCTTCGACACTGTTCCCACTTTTCAAGTACTTTATTTTTGCAGCAACGATATCTCCGGAGCATAGCTCTTTTAACATCGCGTGTTCGATCAACCTCGGCATGATAATACATGCTCGCGGTCTCACATTCCTTTCACAATGAAGTATTTGTCCCCACGACATAGCACTTAGACCACAGATACGCTTGTGACATACCCATGGTTCTTGAATAAGTATTATGTGTGGGTTTGTTTGCAGTTTTGCATGCCTACGGCACAAGAGAGCCGTAGATGCTTTGCTATGCTGCAGATTTATCTGTGTAAATATTACTTCAGTCATGAGACTGAGTATATTTACGCTTTGTCCTCCACCTTATCCTGGACACGGAACTGGATCCGCCCCAGATGTAGGTGAGGACGGCACCCGTACTTCGACTTAAGCACCTTGAAGGACCCAAGA
>JAYXIM010028827.1:0-22989 GCA_037575425.1 Anastrepha fraterculus
TCGATACCCAGTACCAGGTGGGAACGCGCCTCCGAAGTGGTAGCGGATTTCTGCCTGGTGCACGAGTATACTCTCCAGAGAGTCGTGTCAAGATCCTTATTCTGAACACGGATGCGTTTGAGGAGTTCTGCTGAATTACAGGAAGGACCCGGAATCCAGACACTCGCTCGTATCAGCCTTTCTTTGCTACTCTCAACAAGAATAAACTTTCTATTTTTGCAGGCTGGAGTCTTTGCTATCGCTTTTTCTAGCCATTCTCGGGAAAAAGCATTGGAACAGTGCACCTTTACGATGCCGTCCACCACGCTTTTCCCCTCGAACCTCGGCGCGTCTTTCGACTCACCGATAGCTTTCCAAAGATAGCTGTCAAGATAGTCTTGTTGCCCTTTGGACAGTAGACCATCTTGTTTGTCGGTATGTATCTCCACCGTCATTTCCTTTGCTGCCATTCTCGCGAATGATTCGCCAGACGTTGACGGAAGAGTGTCATTCGACATTTGAGGTCCCTTAGCCTCTGCCTTGTCAGGCAAAGGTTTGTCTGCCTTGGATTGGGTCGAGGATGCAGGCATTTCCGAATTCCGTCTCTCGACTTTCCTCTTCTTTGCCTTTCTCCTCTTCCCGGTCGTTGGCACAGACCCCGTTTCGTTTCCGGAAGAGCGCAGCGCTACAGAGGAATCTTCTGTTCTGCCACGCTTTCTGTTGAAATAATTTGTATATTTTAGTTACATGGCAACTTTATTTCATTCTCTTTAGACCTTCTGTCCTTAAGTCTTTTCTCACTCTTATGCATGCAAGTAGGCTTTGCATATTAGTCTTGCTTGTGCCGTTACAAATAAAATACCGAATTGTTCTTTCACACGAAATCACGCGTTTTATTCAAAAGGTTATGGGCCCAGATCCCACAGGTTGCGCGAATTGCTAAATATCAATAATTGGTTCATATTAATAATTAACAAAAAAGAAAACGTATTACTTTATTATAATGTCTTCGGAAAGTGACTTCAAAATTGAAAAACTGCAAGATAGCTCACAGTGGCTGACATGGAAGTTTCAAATGGTACAAATTTTGGAAGCTGGTGACATGTATGGTGTGGTCAACGGAGATGAGCTATTGCCCAGGACAGGTGAGCAAGAACAAAAGAATTGGCGTAAAATTGATGCTAGAGCTCGCCGGACAATAAGTACAGCATTGGGAAAACAACCGCTTATGCAGATTCTTAACTGTGTTTGTGCGAAGAGTATGTGGGATACACTCAAAAGTGTATACGAGCAAACATCAACAGCGAGTGTTTTGTTTTTGCTGCAGAAGTATTACAGTTATGCAAAAGATACAGAAGATGATATTGCGACTTTTCTGTCGAAGTTAATGGAAATTGTACAGCATCTTCGTGATCAGGGCGAAACCATATCAGACTCGATGATTATGACAAAAATTTTAATTTCATTGCCGGCGGAATACAATCATTTCCATAGTGCTTGGGAATCGGTGCGTTCATCTGATCAGAATTTGAACACCTTAAGAGCCAGGCTAATGGCTGAAGAAATTCGTTTGAGCGCTCAAGAAAAAAATAAAGTAGAGGCGTTTGTAGTCAGGCATCAGAATCGGCAAAATACGAAGAAGCAACAAAGTAAAAGCAGCAGAACAACAACAAAAGGCGCATGTTTTAAATGTGGTTCTAAAGAACATTTTAAACGGGACTGTCCGCAAATGGCAAAATCCGCAAAGAATCAGACTCTACGTAAAAATGTCGAAGCGCTGGTGTGTGGAGAAAGTGTAACGGGTAAGCAAGACAGCTGGGTACTTGATTCGGGTGCAACCGATCACATGAGCAAGCGGCGAGATTGGTTCACTACGTTTGAACAGTATAATGATATTGTCAAAGTTGGCGATGGGCGTGCTATTAAAGCAGCAGGAAAAGGTGACATCAATGTTTTAGTTAATGACGGTCAAGAATGGGTGCAGAAAGTTTTGACAAATGTGCTTTACGTGCCGGACATTACATATAATTTGTTTTCACAAACAAAGGCGCTAGATCGTGGTTTTTATTTTCGATCGGATAGCGGTAACTGCAAATTCGTTAGAAAAGACGGAAGTACTGTTGCAGTGGGAGTTCGTCATGGTAAATTGTTTCAAATGCTGATCAAGGTTCCGGAAATTAGCATGGCAAATATTTCGGTAAGTGAGAAGTTAGCTTTGCGTACGTGGCATAATCGACTGGGTCATCAGAATTCGACACATGTTAGGCAGTTCCTCAAGAGCTCCAATGTAGATTTCATTGAAGAGGAATTTACGTGTGAAGGGTGCATACTGGGCAAGCAACATAGAGGCAGCTTTAAATCGCGTGAAGTGAAGTCGAAAGGCTGTGGAGAACTCTGTTTTGCGGATGTATGCGGTCCAATGCAAGAAAAATCGATCGGCGGGGCTAGATATTTTCTGCTTGTTAAAGATGACTATTCACATCTACGTTTCGTGTATTTCATGAAAGAAAAATCAGAAGCACCTGGTGCTATCAAAAGTTTTTTGATGCAAGCTGAGAAAATGGATCAAAAAATTATCAAGCGAATGCGGACAGACAATGGGCTTGAGTTTGTCAATGATAAGTTGACTAAGATTTTTGATCAGTTTGGAGTTAAACATGAACTCACAGTACCGTACACGCCGCAGCAGAATGGTGGTGCAGAGAGAGAAATGCGAACAGTGATGGAACTAGCACGGACGATGCTTTACGCAAAAGAAATGCAGCTTAAATTTTGGGCGGAAGCAGTCAATACGGCAGTATACGTTTTGAATCGTACGGGAACCAGTACGGTGGCACAGAAAACGCCATATGAATTATGGTATGGGCAGCCTGCAAAATTTAATCATTTGCGAAGTTTTGGTGAAGAAGTTTACGTCCATTTACCTAAGGAAAAGCGGCGCAAGTTGGATGCAAAATCGTGGAAGGGGATTTTCATCGGGTATGCTGACAATCACAAAGCTATTAGAGTTTGGAACCCAAAACATCAAAAAGTTGAAATTTCGTGTGATGTGCAATTCCTTCCGGAAACAGTGACGTTTAAATTGCACACAGATAAAATGCAAGAAGAACGCTTTGAAAACTTGCATGACGCTGAGAAGTGTCAAGAAGAAGACACACAAAATAACGACGTTGGGTTTGTTGACAACGATGACGCGGTAAATGTAAGCAACGAGAATAACAACGATAGAAGTGGTATAGCTAGTCGTCTACGCAGCAGAACAACTGCACAACATACGGCGGCTATTATGATATGTCAGGAGCCTAAATCATTTGCGGAGGCTATGCAGTCTAATGAACGCGAGAAATGGCAGCAAGCTATGGATGATGAATTTGACTCATTGATCGAAAATGGAGCGTGGACACTGGTTGAAAAAACTTCAAATCAGAAAATCATTGACAACAAGTGGGTTTATAAGCTCAAACAAGATACTGAAGGGAAAGTTGAACGCTACAAAGCACGTTTGGTTGCACGGGGTTTTACTCAAGAGTATGGCGTTGACTACGAAGAAACTTTTAGTCCAGTGGCAAGATTTACTTCAATTCGATGCATTTTGGCAATGGCAGCAGTTCGTAAAATGCATCTTATGCAGTTTGACGTAAAGACGGCATTTTTGTATGGCGACCTAAGCGAAAACGTTTTTATGCAGCAGCCGAAAGGGTATGACGACGAAAGTGGCCGTGTATGCAAACTGGCAAAAAGTTTATACGGACTTAAGCAAGCGTCACGTTGCTGGAATAAAACATTTACAGATTTTCTTCAACATTTTGGGCTCAAGATGTCAAATTACGATCCATGTGTTTTTTCGCGCAATACTGAAGATGGGTGTTTGATTTTGGTAATCTACGTTGATGATGGTCTAGTTGCAGCAACAAACAGCGAGCTCATTACGGAGCTCATGAAGCATCTACAGGAAGAATTTAAAGTAAAATTCTTCGGGGCAAAGTTCTTTTTAGGGCTTGAAATTCACCGCGACGCTGATGGTTCAATTTTCATCGGTCAAAATGCTTATGCCAACAAGGTAATTGCAAGGTTTAATATGCAAGATTCTTCTTTTGCAGTCACACCTGCTGACAGTTCCACCAATTTGAGCGATTTTGATAATGATGGTGATCTGATAAAGTTTCCCTATAGAGAGGCAGTCGGGAGTCTTATGTATCTGGCGGTGGGTACAAGGCCGGATATAGCCTTTGCTGTGTCAAATGTGAGTCGGTATATTGAAAAGCCGACGGCAGCGCACGTTAAAGCAGTGAAACGCATACTGAAGTACCTCAATGGAACGATGAACATGGGTATATTTTATAAAAGTAGCAGCGATCTTGAATTACGTGGTTATAGCGATGCAGACTACGCGGGTGATATTCAAACGCGAAGGTCAACATCAGGTTTTGTATTCATGGTCGGCGATAGCATAGTGAGTTGGTGCTCAGAACGTCAGAAGTGCGTATCTTTATCGACTACAGAGGCCGAGTACATTGCTGCTTCTGGTGCAGTAAAAGAGCTGGTGTGGCTCAAGCGTTTTTGGTTTGGTCTTGGTGGTCCAGACTTCACGATGTTTTGTGTTGACAACCAAAGCGCCATTCGACTCATAAAGAATCCGGAGTTTCACAAAAGAACAAAACATATTGATGTGCGTTACCACTACATACGCGATAAGTATGAGGAGCAAGTTTTTGCACTACAATATGTTGCGTCAACTGATCAACTGGCGGACGGCCTAACAAAAGCGCTTCCAAAAGATAAATTTATTAATTTTAGGGAACAGTTAGGTTTGAGATTCATGTAAGAAATCAAGTTTTGTATATCTGAAAGTTTGTTTTGTTTTAATTATAAATATGAAATGTAACTAAAAAGTGGGAGTGTTGAAATAATTTGTATATTTTAGTTACATGGCAACTTTATTTCATTCTCTTTAGACCTTCTGTCCTTAAGGGGGAGGTAGGGTTTAGCGCTAAAAAAAAAACACTTTTTTTGTGAATTTTTTACAGAAATATGGCTTAAGATACTTTAATAAAATCAGTTACATGTTATTGTACGTCTTTTCAATAAGTGTTAAAAAAATATTAATAATAAAATATTGACAAATAAGCCCATGACAGAGTTTTTTTGGAGATATGTTTTTCGAGAGGTGCTCTGCGGTGCCAATCGGCATTCGTCGTAGAATCATCTGAAACTAAAAAAGTCGAATTTTTCAGTTAAAGTATGACGTAATGCTCCCCCTACATTAATAAAATTTTTTTTTTTTTCATTTTTGTAGTTTTGGTGGCAAAAAAACGTAAAACGAGCATTTTTGGCGAAAAATTTCGCCATAATTGAAAGTGAAAAACAACCTTAAAAAACAAAAAATAAAAAAAAAACAGTGTAGGGGGGAGGTATTTTTGATTTAGAAAACGTGTGCCAAATTTGAAAAGACTCGGTTGAATAGTTTCGGAGTTGTGATTGGCACCGACTTTTAAGAAGTCGTTTCGGGAAAAACGCGTTTGAAAAAATGACTCTGAGAAATTATCGATGCTCCGCATTCGAGGTAGAGTGCCTACAAAGGCTATAACTTTGAGAGTTCTGCTCCGATCCACTTAAAATTTTGACACAACATTCTTGAAATGATTTACTATAAGATGAGTGAAGAAAAAAAATTTCGATTTTGTGACCCTACCCCCCCTTAAGTCTTTTCTCACTCTTATGCATGCAAGTAGGCTTTGCATATTAGTCTTGCTTGTGCCGTTACAAATAAAATACCGAATTGTTCTTTCACACGAAATCACGCGTTTTATTCAAAACTTTCCCGTTTCCGTTACAGGTGTCGGAGTTGACGGAGCTTGAGTCCTTGCCTTAGCTAGTGCTTTGGCTTGCCTCGCCTTCTGTCTTCTTCGTTTGATCTGCCTTGCGGTTAGACCAACACCTGCGTTCGAATCTCCAATAGCTTCGGTCTTTTTACCGGTACTTACCTGATTCACACCAGGTTTAACCGTTGTCAAAGACTTACTCGGTACCAGAGATCCGTCTGAGTCTACTGAGAGATTGTCCGCCATCTCCACATCTTCCACGACTTGTTCAGTTGCTTCAGATCGTTTCGACGGCGGTGTATCGCTCACACTCACTCGGCTCTCCATTGGCATAGCCAATGTGCCATGTTTCACCACTAGTAGTGCGCTTCCTCCGGAATCCTGGGTGTCAGTTCCGGTCATAGGGGAATGTGGGGTTCGGGCCTGCACATCCGATGCCCGAGCCGTCGATTGCTCGACGGGAGGATTTCCTGAAAGTGGGTTACCTCGTGCAGAGAGATCCTTGGTTAGCCTCCACATTGAAAGAAAATGCATTTTATACCTCCTGCCAGGTTGTCGGTAGGGTACTCTCCACATAGTACTTGTGTGGCCACCAACTCCGCCATTCCGCGGTTGAGTGGATACCCTATTACTATATGGTGCTGCCCTCTTAGTTCGTGGTAAGTTAATCTCCATAGAATGGGGTTAACTCGCCACTTAAGCCTCATCCCCGCGGCAAGGAGGCCGACATGACAAGGAATTCATGGCTTGGTATTATATATTTTTTTTCTATCAGAATTTTGTCTAATCTGGCAAAGAGTATTTTTTCAAACACTTTTGAAACAATGGGCAAGAGACTGATAGAGCGATATGATGTCGTTTCTGATGCACTTTTACCTGGTTTGGGGACTGCCGTTATTGGTGCAACTTTCCAGAGGCGTGGGAAGCATTATGTCCTTAATATGCTGTTGAATATTTGTCGCATATATGTAATTGCTACATCAGGTAGTTGTTTTAGTATTTTACCATGTATTAGATCGAAGCCCGGTGCTTTTTAACTGCCGTGGCCCCCAAGTTACATATGTATGTAATTCTCAAAACTTTTTATCTTGGAGTTGTTTTAATAATGTTTTTAATTCAGTTGTTGATTTGTTAAGTTTTACCTTATCTTCGGGATGTTTAGTAGTTTGCCACTTTTTACGGAGCTTCCTTTTTTGTTGTATTATTTTGTATTCTTTTTGTTGAATTTTTATAGTTGGTGTCGAAAGGGTGGGGACTTTGATGATAGAATCGTTGAGAAAAGCTATACCTGAATCAATTTCGTTTTTTAATTTAATGTTTATAGTCAATTGTACTTCCAAACTTTGTCGAAAATAATTCCAGTATGTTTTATTATTATATAGTCCTGTTAAAGTTTGTTGGTGCAGAGTTCCAAGAGTTGTCATTAGAAGTGGTGAATGATCCGAAGATAGCTCTAAACATGACTTAGTGGTCAGATGAGTTTGGGGAATATTTTTAACAATACATAAATCAATTAAATCTGGTTGTTTTTTGATATCTGTAGGCCAGTATTCCGGCTCTCCGGTGCTTATGAAGTGCCCATTATTTTCTCTTATAGCGTCTAGTAATTTTCGGCCTTTCGAAGTTGTTAACCTTGTTCCCCAAATAGAATTTTTTGCATTGTAGTCACCTCCAGCGATATATCGACTTCCTAGTCCTGATCTTTTGTGCTATTGAATTTTGGCGGACAGTATACTGCTGATATTGTTATTGGTCCATTTGAGCTATTTATTGAAACTGTTGTTGCTTGTATGTTATTTTTTCTACAACCATCAAGTTCGTGGTATTTAATTGTTTTTTGACGATTATTGCAGTTCTTCCGTGAGCCTTGTTATCTGTGTGGTTTGTATAGTGTATGTTATAATTGGGTATATTTACAAAAGTTTTATGAGTTGCATGAGTTTCGGATATTAGCATAATATCAATTGCTTTGTCTAGAATAAAAGTCTTGAGTTCTAGTTCGTGGTGCGTAAGTCCGTTTGCGTTCCAAATTGCTATTTTTATTTTACTTAGTGCGACCGTCTAGCTTCGATACCAGTATGGTTACAATGTTCATCATGGTGACCATTTGTGTTATCCATTGTTTCGTCATAGTTTTAAGTTCAGTTAAATCATCGTTACTTGATGTGGTACTATTAGGGTTGTTAAATTATTTCGTTAATGTTTTCGTTGATGTTGCTTGTGCATAAGAAACGCCTGGTATAAGGGTTTGATTTGTATTAGTGCCGAGATTTTCCTGGTGATATTCATTATTGCCTTGTTCTTGTGCAGCGTGAATTTCTTTTTTGCGTAGTGTCGGATATCTTTGTATTTGAAGTTTTTTGTAGATTTCGCAGCCTCTATAATTAGCTGTATGGTTTTCGCCACAATGAGTACATTTAATTTGGTCTGTTTCCGTTTTGTTCTTAATTTTACACATATTTGTCTTATGTTTGCCAGCACATTTAACGCAGACTGGATCTACCATACAGTAGTTTTTTGTATGTCCGTATCTCTGACAGTTTGTACTTTGAGGAATTGTTCTTTTTTGACGCGGTGGCTCAAAACTAGTGGAGTAGATGAGTTATACTGTATATGTCTTTATTGTTTCCGTTCAATTTTAGTTCAATTGAGAATAGTGACAGAGGTTGTTTTATTCCCGAAGCGTTTTTAATTTATACGTTGTGAATATTTGTTGTTTCATGACCTAGTTCAAAAAGTTCATTTTTTATGTCTTCGATAGGAGCCTTGCAGATATATGCATATGTTTTTGTGCACTTTTTATCAATTGAAGAACTACATACGTAAAGTACTATACTAATTAACTATTTACCTACTATCAGATAACATCAAATAATTATTTCGAAATTGAAATGTCCGACACAGTACTTTTTTATATGCTCCTTATGTACATAATTTTCTGCGACTTACTGTATGCTCAGGCGCGCACTTGACGCACAGCAGCTGCGGTTGTCGAGCATTTAGAAGACATATTTTCATACATGTATTCGTAGGGAGACGAGCTCCATTTTTCCTGCCATGAACGCTGGCTACGCTCTCCTGCTATCCAGCGTATTGTCACCCGCTCTGAAGTAGCTTTTTTTTTTGTAGATTTCAGCATACTCTGTTGCCATTAGGTTGATTGGGAGTAGACCATAATGGCGTCTTCCGATACCGTGCGAAACGCGCAGCACACTCTGAGGGCACTCAATCGGTACACCGATTTCATACACTTCACATACGAGCTGTAGTTTGTGGCTTCCAGACAATGCTGGAGCTGCGTACAGCAAAATCGATGAGACCACAGCATTAAGAAGTCTCCTGCTGTTTGGCCTAGGGCCTCTAATATTCATCATTAGTCGTGTTAGCGCAGTTACTGCTTCTACTGCCCTGCTGCTCGCGTACACCAAGTGCTCTTTGAAATTGAGCCTACGGTCAATTATTACGCCCAGGTACTTAATGAATGGCTTCGATTCTAGACCATGGTCGCCCACCATTATATTAGCTGACTCCAGAATCTTCCTGCTGCTAATTAATACTACTTCAGTTTTATGGTCCACAAGAGTTACACCACTGTTGCATAACCATCTCTTTACCATGCCGACAGCCCGGTCGCATGTTTCTTCGGCTTGACGGAGTGTTTTGGCCACGAGCACAACAGCTATGTCGTCAGCAAATCCAATGATTTGCGACCCTAGTGGCAGACTGAGGCGCAAGACTCCATCGTCCATGACGTTCCAAAGTAAGGGTCCCAGGACTGAGCCTTGTGGAGCTCCGCCAGTTATTCTGTGATCTTTTACCCCAGCATCGGTTTTATAGCGCAGAGTTTTGTCGGAAATGTATCTTAGGATGTGGAAATTATCAAGCGCGATCAGAATTTTGCTCCAATTTGCCGTATTGAAGGCGTTCTTGACGTCTAGTGTCGCAATTAGGCAATACTCCTTGCAACCGTTTAGCCATCGAGTACTTTCAATTGCCTTCTGCGCAATGGTCTTGACTGCAGACTCAGCATCTGTTGTTGAACGGGCTTTCCGGAATCCAAATTGTCGGGGTATAGACCGCCTACATCCTCTATAGCAGCCTCCAGACTGCAATCAGTCGTTCCAGGATTTTTCCTGCAGTGTCGAGCATGCACAGGGGGCGGTAGCCTGTAGGATCTTCCGCAGGCTTGGATCCTTTTGGTATTAAAACCAGTTTTGGCAACTTCCACAGGGCTGGAAATGTACCTTCCTTTAGGCATATATTGTAGAGATCTACAAAAATGTCGGTACGACTTTGAATAGCAACTTTTAAGGCCTCGTTGGGGATTCCATCTGGTCCTGGAGCTTTATTATTTTTAATCCGTTTTATGATCATCAGGAGTTCTTCTTTGTTGGTTAGCTGCAAATTTGGTCGCCTTCACAGGATCCTACCAATTCGTGGTCTCGTATAGTGTCTTGGACGGGGAACAGAGTTTCTCCTACATTACGCATTGTAGTTGGGCATGTTGTTGGGAGTGGCTTAAAGACTTTGAGTTTTTTCATAACAAGCCTGTAACCGAGGCCCCAAGGGTCATTATCGGCATCGTCGCATAGTTGCAGGAAACACCGACGTTTACTGTTTTTGATTGCCTTTTTTAGGGCCTTCCTTCTTTGCTTATATTGGAGCTGGTTTTCTTGGAAGCTGTCCGTACCCCTAGATCGTTGGTAGATTCGCCTTGCTCTTAAACATCAGCTGCGCAGTTCTGCAATGTCTGCTGTCCACCAGTAGACAGGTTCGCTGTTGCCCTTATTGGGCCTCGTTTTGGACATGGCTGCGTCGCATGCTTCTGTTAGGTGTCTCATGGTTTGTGTTTTTTTCTCAGATGCATCCCCTCCGGGTGTTACATCTGCCACCATGATTTAAATAATCTCAGCCTCCATTGTTTTAACTTTGTACCGCGTGTCGTAGTTCTTTGGGAACCTTTCTTCGCCGTTCTTCCTTATTTCACAGATTATAGCGAGGTGATCGCTCCGAGTGTAATGCTGGCTGGCGAACCATTTCGTGTCGCGAACAAGACTAGAACTCACGAAGGTAAGGTCGATTATAGACCACGTTCCCTCCTTTTGATACGTCTGTTGACTTCCTGTGTTCATCAAGGCTATATGTAGCATAGCGAACGCTTCCAGCAGGGCTTTCCCTCTAGGGCTTGTCCGTGGGCATCCCCAGTTAACAGCCCAAGCGTTGAAATCACCGGCCACGGTGACAGGTCTATGCTCCTTTACATCCTGGGCGAGGTTCTCCAGGATGCCTGGTGCTTCCAGCAGAGTTAAGCTGGGTGGTAGATAGCAGCTGTAAATGTGGGTGCCTTCAACGCGCGCACGTACGAATCCGCGGGCTGCATTTACGCTCATCAGTTGGGATCTATTTGCTCCACAGCTCCAAATCGTTGACTTGCCTGTTGTGTCAGAGGCCCAGCCGTTACCATTTTTGTGTTTATAGGGCTCACTAAGTATAGCAACATCTATTTTGTGTTCCCGTATAGTCTGCTCTAGTAGGTCCTGGGCGCTTTCACAGTGGTTAAGATTTAGTTGCAAGATCTTCATTTCTGCCGAATTTCTTTAAGAGCTCTCAGATATTGAGGACACTTACTGCTGGTCATCGCATGCGTTATATCACTTGCCTTTTCCTTCTTGCACATTATACAGCTTGATGTTTGTGTGCAGTTTTTGGCTTGGTGGTCCTTATTGCCACATTTGAAGCAGGCGTTTGTAAGGTCAGCTGTGCTTTTACAGCTTACTGCCACATGCCCATATTCCATGCATTTAAAGCATCTTTTTGGCTAGATCTTCTCCCGTATGCGACAAATTACGAGGCCTATTATTAGCTTCCACCAGTTTGGATTTTATCAAGGTCACGAATTTCGACCTGCCTCAGCTCCGTAAGCGCCCTGACATCTACAGTTTCCCCTAGGGCCGCCTTAACAGCTTCATGAACCTTCGAGGTATTTGGGTCTGATGATTTTTCCAGCAGCAGCAGTAACTGTCCTTTGGCTGTTTTCTTGACTCCTTGTATATTATTGCTAAGCTCCTTAAGACTTGGCTCTGTCTTAACGCGCTTCAGGATTTCGACATATGAGATGCTATCAGCGCCTCTGACTGCGATAGCGTCCTTACGTGGTGGTCTTCTCCGTCTTCGATTGTTTTTGGCGTTGCTATTTTCCGTCTTCTTATCGTCTCGCTTTAGAGTATTCTGCGTATACCCCTTTTGGTTCTTCTTCGATTTAACCAATTGCTATTTTTCTGTGCTGTTTGCTCATTCGTTGTAACCGGCGTATTCCTCAAGACTTCAACCCCGGCTAGTTTTGCTTCTTTTGGCTGATCTTGCGGCGGCGTTAACAATTGCCCTCTTTTGCGTGCAATCCGTTGTGCGCTTGATCAGAGGTGATGTTTGCGTCCCTTTGTCTTGAATGACAGGTTTCGCCTCATTCGTCCCTCTTGGTGCCTGGTTCATTGGGGTAAAGATAGATCTTCCTAGTTTTTTATGGAGATCCGTTATACTCGCGATCAGATCCCTTATTGGCTGATTGATGTTTCGCTTCGGAAGCTCCATCATTTCCGCTAACTCCTTGACTTTATCGCCGATTGCTTGGTGAATTTCTTCAGCCGTCATCGCCTTTACGAAACCGAAGTGCTGCATACACGGTGACGCCAATCTAGTCCTTCCCGTGTCTGGTGGCGAGTGCGTCAGCCTTGAACTCCTTTGGAAAGGGTTTTTAAGGAGGTTCCCGTAGCCATTATTGCCATCTGTAATAGCTGTTGCGATTTTTGCTGTTAATTCAGCCTCTTCTGTAGTTTGTAATTTTGTGTTATTTGTATTCATTTTGTATGGGCCCCAACTTCTAAGTCGTTATCCATATTCCGATGCGTAGTCACCATTGACGATTCCATGATTAACTTTGCATGCAGGGAGGCGATGCTAGGGTTGACAAAGGCTCCTTATGGGAGCTTAAGTTCAGAGCCGAATCAGTGTTAACTAGGAATATTACATCTAGACCTACGCCGACACTTAATGGCGGCGGAATATGGAGCGTTCCTAGAGATTTGCCATCATTTTAACGGGGCGGGGGCAACTGCACCATTAGCCTGAATGCCGTTTCTGCTGGATACCCCTCCGCATACTAAGGAAACAGAATAGTGCAGTCGTCAGCTCAAGATTTTATATCCAATCATTTTCCAGTACGCCATAATTAAGACCTTACTGGGCTCAGTGTTAATGTCATTGTTGATGGTTTGACAGCCGCACCTAACATGGTGAACAGATGCTGACCAGGAAGCCGTCCATTATGGAGCCGTCGCGCCTGGTTTTTTGTATTACTCATCATGCCTACACATGATGAGGTGGACTCCTATATCTAAGAGGCGGTGTCTTCTCGCCACTGTCACAAGAACTTCATCAGATTTATGCTGGCTTTTATACCGCATCCTCCGCTCCTGATCGCTCAATTGTCGGGGGTCGCTTATTCGTTTAAACTTATTTCGCTACTGGCCTGCTACTACAGGCTTTCCGGACCTACAGGCTTTCCGCAACCTGCCGACCCCCACGGTAGCTTAGAGCCCAGCTTAGCAGTCCGATCCCTAGGGAGCGTGGACCTCCGTATTTTCATACATGTATGGGTGCAAACATATGTATATACGAGCCGCGACCATTCGACATGACAAAAATTCAAGATTTACCAAATATTGGGAAATAATTCAACGCGAAATATTCCAATATTTTGCATGACGCTAATATCTAAAATTTTGCATTTTCATCATGAAAAAGCCGACAACAAGTATGTGTCACACGAAGCAAGTACGTGTGTCAACCAACACGCACACATATAAGCTGCTGGACAGCAAATGCATGAGCGTGTTTCCGATGCATTAGGCTGTTCAGCACCATGGCAACTAGAATGATGTAGCAGCCATCGCTCATTAATGTATTTTGTTCTTGTAGTCACCAGGCATAGAATTTTAGCTTTGAACGGCATCCGTATTAACAGGAATAAAGTGAGTGACCCGTGTGTGCAGTTGTGTGTACATGCATATGTGTATACAAATAGAAATTGTTTTGCTGGAAGTTCAAAATACAAATATGTACATACATAGGCTAGGGCATCAAGTCTGCATACGCATATACAAATATGTACATGCATATGCAAAAGATAATTGTTTTAGCATTTGTTAGGCAGGAATTTGATCATTCGAATATTTACTCCCTAATCATTGCATGAAATATGATGGTGATGCTCGTGAGGTAGTTCATGGTTGCTTCAGTGCATACATATGTATGCGTGCAACACTATATTTATTAAACTAAAATTTTCTAATCAATATGCACTTTTTATTTCTAAAATGTATGTATTATTTATTAAATATTGCCCAAAATGAGGAACCCCCAGGAACCCCAGGACGTGAACCTTCTCTACAATTTTACGTCGATTCAGACAAACTTAGGCTTAAAATGTAGGTGTCAAAATTGTCTTTCAAAAAGACTATCTTATGTCGATATAAAAAATTTTTTTGTTCCAGAAAAAAGTTAATAAACTTTGATAATTTAGTAAAAAACGTGAAAAATGCCTTTTTTTACTTTCAAAAGCTGTTTTGCGAAAACTACGACTTCCATTGACACGAATTATATGTTGCCATGTAGGTTATAGTTATGTGTGCCTTTCGAAATTTATGCACTTCAAAGAAATGACGCGCACTGTTTTCGAGATTGCAGGTAATAACTGCACTATTGCCCAAAAAACAGGTTTTTTGGGAATATCTCGGAAGCCGTTCTTTGAAAAAAAAAAAATTCATTTTTGGTTTTAGCGACCTCAAATTAGTCTAAAAAACGCTTTTTGGTCGATGACCATTTTTGAAAGTGAAAATTCGTAAACTAGTGTAATTGATTAGCTGTAAATTTTTGTCGTGGCAAGTGCCGGCATCTTCATATATAGGGGTTTTCAATAAGGGCGGGTAGAAGTTGAAATGGAATAAAATGGAACCACATGTCGTCTAGGTCCATATGGCTCAATATGGGCCATAAGAAATTGGAAGGGCCACAGCGTCTACCGAAAAATGGCCGCAATGCGAGCAACGCTTGCGTTAATGAACACTCATTTTGATAATAAAGTTGTATCATTTGAACGTGCTGTTCAATCGTGTAACTTGTCATGATGATTTGGCATAAACAATTGAATAATAAACAAAAGATTTGACAGATGTCACCAAAACAAAATGGCTGCCACAGGGCGCCAAAATCGACCCGCGCCAATTGAAAACCCCTTTATTTATGTTCTTTGGTATTAGTTTAGCGGCTGACAGTTGTTTGCTTCTAAATAATTGGCTTTGTACTATGATTTTGGAGTTGCTATGGTGAATTAGGAATGTTCCTTGCAGTGAAATGGATCTGTTATATATTGTTACTTCTCCGCTATGACCATTTAGGAGAAGAATATTGGCTGTTATTTCTTCGATTGTTGGTAACTGCTGATTGCTGGTAGTGGTGCATATTGAAGGCAAGCTTTTGATTACATTAGGAATACAACTAGAGCTAGTAATATTAGCAAAGTTTGAGGGTTTACAAATTGATATTTCGTCTAAGGTATTCAATCGTTCTTAATTCTAAGGCTTCTATTAAATTTATAAAAGGCATTTTTTGTTCTTCGAAAAGGTTTTTTGTAATATTAATTTAAAAATTTGATAAAATAAAGGAGTTGACAATGCCTGTTTTGGCCCACTGTATTGAGTAATCTAACTGAACCAATTCTTCTTTAATCGTCTTAAGTTTGCGTTCTATATTTCTTATCATCTCTTTTTTTGCTATTTCACTTGAACGAACTGTATTTGAAAACGAATTTCTTATTTACGTATTATTATATGTATATTTATGTATTTACGTTCTCTCCTGGTAATGAAGCAATTCTCTATTCAGGATTTGATTTGGTTGAAGGGAATTCAATAAAGTTTTAACAGTAGATGCCTCAGATAGACATAATATATGTATGCATATATTTTTGGATGATTTGCTCTTTCCAAGTCAGTACTGAACTTAGCATATTTGTTTTTTTTTTGATAAAGTTCCTGTAACTAGCCTACAGCGCTAACATTTTTTCTTCCTTCATACAAACGAGTTTTACTCAACTGCTGTTTAGTTTGACCAGTTGAGTATATTTCTGTTAAATTTTGGTTCAAAAACGAGTACCCCTCAATATTCCATACGTTGTGTAGATTAGGTTTATTGTTGTCTGATGTAGATTTGGTTTATTGTTGTTGTAGATGAGGTTTTTGTTGACTGTACGTATTACCAGAGAATGTTAATGCAATGAGAAGGAGCAAATGTTAAATGAGCTTTTTTCGAGTTCTAAGTTGTAGATTCATAATAAGGTAATTTCAAATTCAACTTTGCTCACGAGTGGGGAATTGCAGAGATTTACCACGCGAGTGGAGGGTTTCTTTATTTACTTACCACGCTAGGACAGGAATTCAGATATTTTCTGCGTTTACCAAACTACTGAGGAAGTTCATAAGATTTTTCGGCACACTACTAAGGAAATCGAAGCGAATAAATTTGCGATTAAGAAGGCCGCGCGGCAGTTAATTTGTGGTGCAGAAGCTAAAGTCGGCGGAATTATTCGTTTTGTTTTTTGGCACGTATTTAATTCAGGTTCAAGTCCTGAAGTCATATTTTTTTTCTTGCACATTTTTTTTTACAATTCAAACCAGGAAAGTTTGGTCAAGTTTTTGAGTTTATTTTAATTAAAATTTCTTTAAAATACTGTTTTTTTTGTATTTTATAAATGGAAATTTCTTTTCGGTATAAAATAGTTCATACTGGATATGACCTGATTTTTATATAAATCAATCAAAACAGAAAATAAGTACAAATGTCTATAATCTATTTCATCAAATCCATATTATGTATATTGATGAGAAAATATCATTCTAATATCCGTCCAGAAAGCCAAACGCGCATACACACATGCATATGCATATAATTGCGCATACAAACTTTCAACTAACGCAGAATATGTGCATATAAAACTGCGAATCGAATAAATGAGTGATTTAGAAAAGTTCATTAGCGATTGTAGCTTAGTGCAATCGTGAAAGACGTGTTGTATATGCAGTACATCGTCCCATATTTGACTCAGGTTCAAATCCTGTACACACTTTTCTTTGTTCGATATTTTTATTTCATTTTTTATATTTGGTTTAATTAGAATTGATTTAAAATAGTGTATTCAGGTTTTTCTAATACCTGTTATTTAGAAATTTATTTTCTTTATAACATTATTCATACTTCTTTTGAATTGATTTATATGAAAAACAGCCATAAAGGCAATCATATGAATATGCATTCCTATATTTAATCTCTTCAGTCAAATCTGAACTACTTACATACACATATTGATGAGAAAATATTCTAATATCCATCCAGAAAGCCAAACGCGCATGCACGCATATGTATATAAATATATACAAACCTTCAACGAACGCGAAATGTATGCATATAAAAAACAACAACTGCGACCGTCTTCTTGTCCGTCAGTGAAAAGATGGGATATGTATACCCTATGAGCAAAAAGAACCGGGAAGGTGATGTTGACTGTTTTCTTCGATTGCCAAGGCGTAGTGCACCATAAGTACCTTCAATCGGGCCAGACAGTCAATAGAGAATATTATTTATCCGTTTTGAAACCTTAGAGAGATGCTGTGTGTTGCAAACCGCCGGAAATGTGAGCAAAAAATTCTCAGATTTTGCATGATGATAACGCGCCATCGCACTGATCAAAGAGAATACAAATCGGCCTGCCGGGGGGGTTTGGAGGACTGGGTTAAACGTTGGCACATGTGTGTTGCTTCAGACGGGTCATATTTTGAAGGAGATAATATAAATTTGCCTTCAATTTAACTCTGTTTTGTTTAATTTAAACATTCCCGGTACTTTCTGATCATAAGGTACATATATGCGGCTTTGCGGACAGCAATGTGTGATTCGCTGGAAGTCGCATTAACTCGCGACTGTCGCACAGTTAGAAGACATATTTACATACATATAAGGGTGCATACATACATACGGAGCCGCGGCCACTCGACATGACAAAAATCTAAGATTTATCAAATATTGGCAAATAATTCCACGGGAAATATTCCAATATTGACTATTTTCGAATGGTCGCGAAAATTGGCATATGGGCGGGTCGTTTCATGAATGAAATTGAAATATGAGCTCTAACTTATGAATGAACTTTTTGTTTTTGTTCTAAATTGTTCAGCGCCGTCGCTGATAGAATCATGGCCGCTGCGACTGCGTCTACGAATGTATTTTGTTTTTGTAGTCGCTAGGCTTAGATTTTAGCTTTGGGCGACATGCGCATGTGAGGTATGTGTTTTTGTTGTGTTCTAGAACATTTTAGAATGTGTGGTGGCAAAGCGGCCACAGCGTTGCGCTTGCTGTTGCTTTTGCGTCTATCAAAGTATTGTGTTTTTGTAAGTATAATATTAGGAATATCGACTGGTGAAAGACAAAAGTACACGGAAGCAAGAAGGGAGCGCTGTGCTCGCGCATATATGCATGAATGTATGAACGTGCATGGATGTAGTAACATATGAATACAATTATTTTGTAGGAAGTTTAGAAGGCAAGTAGGTATACTCGTATATGTATGTATATATGCTAGGACATAAAGTGGGTATATATACATACATACATAGAGCAGAATTGTTTTTGCACTTGTTAGGAAGAAACTCGTTCACTAGTGCGTATGTGTATTTGATTTCTTGTAAGAATGTGATGTGCTGTGACATGTGTACATACATAAGTCAAGGTTATTTGGGCATACTTGCATATGTGATATGATGTTCTTACGCTTGTGCATTATTGTTTTTCATATACAAATGTACATACATACATATGTACATATGTAAATGCTGTCGAATACATAAACTATAAATTGAAATACAATATAAAATAAGTGTTGATTTATCTTAAACCGTTCTTTTTTTCTGAATGCAAATACCTCCTATTGACATGTACATACATATTATGTACTTATGTATATTATCATATACCATCATTTATTTACATATAAAATATACGTTCATTTTTGAATGTATGTAATGAAAAACTTCATGAATTACTTTCAGAACTTTATTAAAATTTATTCGCGTCGCGCGCATGCACAAAACCTTTTGTTCACAACGCAGGCGCAGAAATAAACGCACCACCTATTTTTCCTCGCCACATGTTAGACTCGAGATCAACTCCCGGCGCAAACTTTTTTTTATAAATTTTTTTTTTTTTAAATCTGTTTTTTTTTAATGTAATTGAAAAAAAAAAATTATGTAATAAATTTTACGTATTCGCTTATTATTTCAAAAATACGAAAATAGTAAAAATTTAATTGGTTTAATGTCGAGGTGAGAAATTTGTTGTGTGTTGAGGTGAAAGATGTGTGGTGTTTCTAATTTTTGTGTGGGCAAAAGTCAGTGAGGTGTCTATAAACTCGGTGTGCTAAATTCCCTTACTTCAAATCTTTCAAATCTCAATTGTACTAAAAAAAGCTCACAGTAACATTTGCACCTTCTCATTGCATTAACATTCTCTGGTATTACGCTGCTCGAACTCAGCAACGTTAACGCAGGCTCGTGTCAGCTGTTACGAAGAAACTAATGAGATCCCCATTTAAATGGTAAATCATGACCCTTCCGTTCGGTAGTATCGTAGACTTGATAGTAGGATTTTGGAAATTTCCGTAGAATCGTGTCAGCTGATAGCTCTCTCTCTCTCTTACAAAATAAACTTAGAAAAATTTTAATTTTTATTAAAAATAACTTAAGTCAATTTTGAATAATTTTAATTATGGTTAAATGAATTATTTTTGGCTTTGGTTTACAACTAGCAAACCCGGCCCCCTTCGCTGGGCACACTAAAATAGAATAGATATGGTTTAGAACAGAAAATATATGATTTTCATATTATTTATTTCTTTATTCTTTATTCAAGCGCTTTGCCATAAACAGTATTTTTTGTTTTTCTATTTGTTTTTGAGTAAATATAAAATATAAATTGAAAATCAGGAAAAAAGAAGATTGTTTTTAAATTTCAAATCAACGCATATGAATAAACAATCGTCTCTTTTCCTGATCATCCATGAATTTTTCGTTTCAATTTATATGTTTTATTAAGCATTGGAGCCTTTTTAACCATTATCCATTTATATTTTTCAAAAAAAAAAAAAAGAAAAAAAAATTTTTTTCCACGAACACATAATTTCATTCGGATTTCACATTAAATTCTCAAATTTCGTAAGAAATTATTCACTGTTCCAAAATCCACTCCAAAAAAATTCACAAACAATTTTTACATGTTGCACTTACGTTTTTTCCTTATGGCATCCAAATCAGAAAGAAATATTGACACATTGTAACTGTAATTGACAGTGTAATTTGACAGTTCAGTTCCGCCCCAAGCGTTATAAAAGTAAGCGACATTATGGCTGGTTCAAAAGAACGCTGTACCCGTTGCCAGTGCTCCGAATTACAACCAAACTTTACGAAACCCATTTTCAATACTTACTTAACAATGTGCGTAAGTTTGGTTTAATTCGGTGCAAAGACACGGCGGGTCCACGTTTTAGCATATATTTCGAGACCCTACTCATCAATAGGTATGAAAATTACCCCGTATTAAAGCACTTATCAACAGCTTTCATTTGATACCCATATTGTACATACACAACCAAAGGTTACCCGGGTCCACGTTTTGACCTATATCTCGAGACCACAGTCACGGAGCGGCATGAAAAATACTCTGTACTAAAGCATTCACCAACAGCTTTCATTTGATACCCATATTGTACATACACGTCCGAAGGTTACCCGGGTCCACGTTTTGACCTATATCTCGAGACCCTATCTACCAATAGGTATTCAAACTATACGGGAATCATCTTCAATACCTACTTAACAATGTGTGTAAGTTTGGTTTAATTCGGTTCAAAGACACGGCGGGTCCACGTTTTGGCATATATTTCGAGACCCTACTCATCAATAGGTATGAAAATTACCCCGTATTAAAGCACTTATCAACAGTTTTCAGTTGATATCCATATTGTACAAACACATTCTAGGGTCCACGTTTTGGTCTCTATCTCGAGACCCTAGTCACGGAGCGGATGGAAATACTCTGAACTAAAGCATTCACCAACAGCTTCCATTTGATACTCATATTGTACATACACATCCGAGGGTAACCCGGGCCCACGTTTTGACCTATATCTCGAGACCCTATCTACCAATAGGTATCCAATCTATACGGAAACCATCTTCAATACCTCCTTAACAATGTGTGTAAGTTTGGTTTAATTCGGTGTCAAGACACGGCGGGTCCACGTTTTGGAATATATTTCCAGACCCTAGTCACCAATAGGTATGAAAGTTACCCCGTATTAAAGCACTTATCAACAGATTTCATTTGATACCCATATTGTACATACACAACCAAAGGTTACCCGGGTCCACGTTTTGACCTATATCTCGAGACCCCAGTCACGGAGCGGCATGAAAAATACTCTGTACTAAAGCATTCACCAACAGCTTCAATATGATATCCATATTGTACAAACACATTCTGGGGTCCACGTTTTGGTCTCTATCTCGAGACCCTAGTCACGGAGCGGCATGAAAAATACTCTGGACTAAAGCATTCACCAACAGCTTCCATTTGATACCCATATTGTACATACACATCCGAAGGTTACCCGGGTCCACGTTTTGACCTATATCTCGAGCCCTATTTCCAAAATAAAATATAATCCATGTTACTCGTGGATGATGTAGCTTTCGAGTGGTGAAAGAATTTTTAAAATCGGTCCAGTAGTTTTTGAGCCTATTCATTACAGCCAAACAAACAAACAAACAAAGTTTTCCTCTTTATAATCTATATGTATAAAAAGAAGTTACATTTCCTTGGTAATCTTATAACTCAAGAACGAGCTCACCTATCCAAACCAAATTTTTAGGCTTTGTTTGGACTATTCAGTAGATGGTTTGTGGCTTAAAATTTTAAGAATCGGATAACAGGGTCTCGAGAAATAGGCCAAAACGTGAACCCGGATAACCCTAGGACGTGTTTGTACAATATGGGTAGCAAATGGAAGCTGCTGATGATTCTATAGTATAGAGTATTTTTGATGCCGCTCCGTGACTAGGGTCTCGAGATATAATCCAAAACGTGTACCTGGGTAACCCTAGGATGTGTTTGTACAATATGGGTAGCAAATGGAAGCTGCTGATGATTCTATAGTATAGAGTATTTTTGATGCCGCTCCGTGACTAGGGTCTCGAGATATCGCCCAAAATGTGGACCCCGATAACCCTAGGATGTGTTCGTACAATATGGGTAGCAAAAGGGAGCTGTTGATGATTGCTATAGTATAGAGTATTTTTAATGCCCCTCCGTAACTAGGGTCTCGAGATATAGATCAAAACGTGGACCTGGATAGCACTAGGATGTGTTTGAACCACATGAGTATACATTTCGGCAAAAATGTAAAGCACTTATGGATTTAATTGTGAAATTATATGTATTTGGGGAGGTGCGATGCCATATGTACTCCATCGAATGGCAGAAAAGGGGATTGCCGCACGCACATATACTAATTTGGCTGGTACATAAAATAACTCCGGATCAAATCGATAGCCTTATATCAGCTGAAATTCCTAACCACACTGCTGATCCTGAGTTATTTCAAGTTGTCGTTATATATTACATTTCCTTGGTAATCTTATAACTCAAGAACCGCCGAACCCATTGACACAAAAATTTTAGAGTTCTTTTCTATCTTTGAGGAGGTGGTTTGTGTGAAGTTTGATTGAAATCGGTGCAACCGTTCCTGAGTTATGACATTTTATGTGAGTAATGGTTTCCTCTCATACGAAATGCCTGTATGGGAAAAACAATAACAAATACACAGCCGCTTATGAGCGCTTCTGTTGTACTGTTGTGGTTGTAAGTGTTAATATTAATTTTGGGCGAAAATATAATAAAAACTGGAGCATTCAAGGAACTGGAAAAACATTTTTAACTTTATTTATTTTAGCATAATTTATTTAGCGTAAAAAATTGAAATGGAAATTAAAGAATCAAAGTTTAATTACAAGTTTTTATCGGCTCTTTC
>JAYXIM010028832.1:0-13880 GCA_037575425.1 Anastrepha fraterculus
AATTTTCGTAGACTAGATATAAATGGATCGGAATTAAGAAGAAGCCTGTGCAAAAGATCCGTGTTAGTTACAGTTCTTAGTGCTTTCTGGTATTGTCACGTCTGAATTGTTTCAGTAATTTATTACATGATTCAGCTGCCTCCAATTGATAATAAACAATGATCGATCGCCTCCGACCCATGAATGAGCACTTTATGAACTGATGCAGGTAAATTATACCATGAATATTTACTAACTAGAATTTTAGCAGTGTCTAGTGCGTATATTTTGAATTTATTCGAATTAATTTTAAAACCAGATGAAAGACATTGTAGGAGATAACTACATCTGTCTATAACGTGTTTGTCTATTCCTGTGATTTCGGATGATATGGTTGAATGAAAGACAAATTTTCGTGCTGTATTCCCATCATTAGAGGTGCCACTTCCTCCAATTCGCGGTTTGTCAACTATCAAGCCTAATTGTTCTCTAAACTCCCTCTGAACAAATTCTTTTCTCTTAGCTTAAAGTGCTTTTTCTGAGTAACTAAGAGTAACTAAGAACACAGCACACTTTACCATCCACCATAGTTAATTGTAAAGAATGACTTACTTTATAACTAGGGTTATCGATTTTAACAACAGTCGGATTCAAGTCACTAATAGCTTTTTTAAAATGCTCTTCTTCTTGAACACAAAGAGCTTTAGTTTCTTTAGCAAATTGAAAACGTATAGGCCGACAAAACCTTGTGGAGGATGGACGAGGGTTTTTCCAAATTATCTTATCTGGGTCAGAGGTAATCGATTTACAAATTAATTTCAAGGGTACATAAGATGTAACAATTAAACTTCCATCTTCCGTTCTCGGATCAGAAAAACTTTGCTTGTATTCGCTCTGTCCAGTGCTGCCATCGAAACCCCATTTACCTACTAATTCATACTCAGTTCAACTTGATTCAGATATATTTACCAATACTGGTTTTTGAGATACGAGAGCAAGTGTGGTCCAACAAACATTGTAAATTAATCTCGGCAGATGATTCTGTAACGCCAATTCCTGTTTGGTAACATAGGTACAGATTATACCCTATATCAACCAAAATTGCAGGTCATCACTGCTGGAAATTATTTTTCCTTAAAAAGGACATACGTAAGAATATTTTAATGTATGTTTCATTTGTGCAGATTCGTGCGAACTTAGTTAAAACTTTACAAACTTCTTATAAAAATAATAAACGCCAAATTTTAAAGTACCTATTTCATACGGTCTGAAAACCTATTAAATAATAATTAAAAAAGATAACAAAACGTTTAACATGTCGTACATACCTTCAACTTGAATTCCAATTGTACAACAGGACATAAACACAGTAATGCTTAGAAAAATAACACTTCCCAGAACTGCGTAAGTACGGAGCGGAGACCACGCTAACTATCACTTTTCAAATTCTCTTACTTTGGAGGCACAATTATAAGTAAATTGTTTGTGCAGTTGAAATTTCTTTTGTACTCTATTGTACTCTATAATATTGCTGCATAATTTTAACATGACTATTTTCATCCAATGTCCTATGGCGGAACCACTGTGGGGTGTGTTGAAACTTTTAACAGAGCTGATTACAGCGAATCCTCTCTTTAGTGTATTGGCTCTGCACAGTTTTTGACTTCTGTAGGAAATCAAATTGACGAATAGCCTACGGCATTTTGCAAAGAATTTGCTTGTGTTGTGAAAATTTATTCAATTTATATTTTCAAACAAATTTAAATGATTGATGAATGGAATGGATAATGATTTGAATATTTTGTATATGCGCCAACATTAAAAATCAAAGTAACTTTAATGGTGGTTGATTTAATTTATAAGGAAGAAATTAAGCAAAATACATTATAAAACAACCTCACATTTAGGTGTATGTGCGTTTTAGTTAATTTAAAACTATACAAATTGGATGAAAACTTTTACTAATTTTTTGAGTCGAAATTAATTCATAGAGCATACAAGTGTTTTGGTATACTGACATATGTATGTGAATATATGTATTATATTAGTTACGTTTGTGCAAATGTTCAATTGGATCTTCAATTCTTATAGTGTTACATATGTATGTGCATACACACTGCAGCAAACATGACTTATCTAACGACGCATCGCCTTATCCTATTTACATTTGAATATGTATTTATTTGTTCCTTTGGCAAACGAAATTTTTTTCTATTTACATTTTATTACAGGGAATAATATATGTATGCATTTTCTAGATAGTATAAAACTTTGAAATTTATACTAGATAAAAGGAAACTTAAAAAAACGTATTTGTGTATATGGGACAACTAAGTTCAATTGCATCTTTAACAATTTGAGGCTTTGATCTCTGTTGTTATGAAAAATACTGCAGGTGAACACGCCTCAAAGAAGCTTCAGTGATTTCTTCAATATTAAATTTTCGGCTTCATTCAATGAGTAAGTACAGCGCACGCTTGATAACGTGAACGCTCTAAAGCGTGAACACCCCAAAACGTGAACAGACATTTGAACAAACCCAAAAAGGAACAAATATTTGAATGTAGTTTACATTGATCTCGAGTAATTCTGAAATCGGGGAATCCCCTAATTATAAAATAAGCATTTTATTCGTAATTGCATGTAAGGAGTAAACTATTTCAGTCGCGGTTTTGGTTTTGTAAAGAGTGTTTCATCTTATGTTTTCTGGTGAAAATGAGTTCTAAAAAACCCGTGTTCTTGACATTAAAACAAAAGGCTAAAATTCTCGGCTTTTAAAAAAAATGTTCATCTTTGACGATTTTAGCAAAATAATACAATGTTGCTAAATTAACAATTTGTAACATTAAAGCGAAAAAGCAAGCGATTTTAAAATGCGTAAACAACACGTATTGTGGACCTGGAAATAGAAGAACACTGCGTTCTTCAGAGTTGCCCAAAATGGAGAGAGCTCTTTATCGTTGGTTTATCCGAATGCGAGATAAAAACTGGCCAGTAAGTGCTCTAATGTTTAAAGAAAAGACAAAAACACTGCATGCAAATTTCAATAAAATGAAGCAAGCTTCTTTGCGAGAGATGGATGGCTCCAAGGATTCAAGAAGAAGTACGGTATTCGTTTTCTTCAAATATCAGGCGCAAAACTGTATTCGCAACCTCAGCTAGTGGATCCGTTTAAAGAAAACCTTAAAGCTAAAATGGCCAAATTGGAGTTGTGCAACGATAATGATAATGATATAATGCTGATGAGTCGGGGTTATTCTGGAGACTTTTGCCAGAGTAAACGTACGCGTCTAGCTTGGAGAAGAGAGCCCCAGGGGTAAAATCCGAGAAGCAGTGAATCACGATTTTATGCTGTTCAAACGCCACTGGATCCCACAAGCTTAAGCTTTTGGTAATTGGAAAGGCGAAGAATCCACGCTGCTTCATAAACTTTCAGTGTCCCACCGACTATAAGAGTTCGAAATCCACCTGGATGACGTCGGCTATTTTCAAGCAATGGTTTCATGAGTCATTTGTTCCACAAGCGAATATTCCTTTTATGTTTTGTCCGATTTTTAAGGCTAACTGGTTGTTTTTTAAGGTTACATCGTTTTTAAAGGAGAAAGCTTTACCAATTAAAGCTCTCCTCCTAATCGACAACGCTCCTTCTCACCCAAATGAAGCTGAACTGACAACGGAGAACGGGCAAATTTCGACAATGTTTATGCCACCAAACGTTACTCCCCTCATTCAACCTATTGATCAGAATGCAATAAAAATCACTAAGATGCATTACAGAAACAGCGACAAAGTCTGATTTGCTCGAGTCGTTGAAAAAAATTAACTTAAAAACAGCTATAAACCTTTTGGATGCAGCTTGGTTTCGCGTTGATGAAGCGACATTAGCTAACTGATGGCACAGTATTTTAAATTTTGCGGTAAACAATGATGATCCCAAAGATAATATTCCGTTGGCGGTTTTAAAAGAAAAATGGCAAGCTGAACTTCGCACCTTGATGAGCAACACCGTCGATCTCCTTAGTAGTTTAAGTCCAGAGGTTCGTTCGTGTTCGCAGATATTGTATTTGGGCTATTGCATGCTCAAAGATATGTATGTGGGTTATTGTAGAAACTTTTTTTATTAAAAATTTCAGATTGAATTCACGTTACCAGCCATTCCAGCCACACCAGATGACGATCATCAACAAGAGGACGAATCCGACGATGACAGCGTATCAGAGCAACTGGAGAAAATTAAGCCCACTGAAGCAGTTGAAATTTTCAACAAGGCGTTAATATAGGCTGGTCATGAAGACGTCGATCAAAATGACATGAGTGTGCTAAGACGGTTAAGGGAGAAAGCTGTCCTTCAAGTTTTAGAAAAACAGAAAATAAAAAAAAAATGATTTTTTGATTTGATTTTGTCTGATTTTTTTTAAATAAAACCATCGTATGACTTAATTTAAATAAATTAATATGGCACGAAAACCAAAATAAAATGTAAATTTAAATGTGAAAAAATATATTACTTAGTCTTTTTGGGCATTCCAAAACGTGAACACTTTTGTTAACGTGAACTGCCTTGGTTTGAATTAGTTCACGTTATCGAGCGTACGCTGTAATAATATAGACTTACAATCACTAAATTTTTGGCACTCGGGCATAATGATGCAATCGGTCGGGTGAAACGAAGAGAAAGGATGAACCGTTGTAACAAGTTCGAGACGCGAGACTCATCCGAGTCTTTTACATCTTTTCATTGGGGGGTGTTTTTAAGTGGCTGGTCCCAAACCCAGCGCACAACCAGCTATACTGAGATGCTTCATCTTCTCATGTTGGCTCACTCCCGAACGGGGGTTCGGAAGCTACGCAGAGGATACTCGTGCTAATCTCGGAAGTTGTGATCTGCTTGAACCATATATGGAAGAATCGTCCTGGCCACTCCCAAGTGAATGGCGATCAGTAACTTTCCCCAATTGGGTGAACTTCTACTCGTACATATGGAACCCGTCGATCTTATTATTCGACACAATGATTTATATGTCTTTATGTAAAAAAGATGCGGACAGTCTATTTGAGTAGAAAAGGGGTTCCAGTACTGGCAGCCACCATAAAAAATAGTTTTTGTTCGAGATTGTGACTCTATGTTAATACTTCATCCAAAGGCTGAATTTATGTACAGTAATGATATAATGGGTACAAACATATATACGGAGCCGCGACCATTCAACATAACAAAACTTCACGATTCAGCAAATATTGGCAAATATGTATTTCTGTAAGAAATATTGCAGTATTAACTATTTTGATTTGATATGTTCAATCTTTGATGTAAATCGTTGCTGGAGGCTTTGTAGTCGTTGAGAAAAATTGGCATGTGGGCGTCTCGTTTTATAAATGAAAGTATTTGCTCCTAAGAATAAGAGCTCGAGCTTATCAATGAATTTGTTGTGCTATACAATACCTGAAACTGTTCAGCGTCATGGCAACTAGATTTATGGCCGCTACGGATGCGCCGTTTGTGGTCGCTATGAATAGAATTTTAGCTTTGGGGGACATACGCAATTAGGGGAATAAAGTGAGTGCCCTGTAAGTGCGGTTATATGAACATGCATATAACGGGTGATTTTTTAGCTATTATCTTTTTAAACAGTTGGTTTAAACAGCTGACGCACATTTCGTGTTATGTTTCACTGTCAAACATCTTCAGTTTGGTCTATAATTTAACCATGAATCGTCTTACAAACGAACAACGCGCTTCTTCCATCTTTATGGTCAGTTTAATCTACCCACTGAAGCGGCTATTCGAGCTATTGTGACTAAATTTATAACCAAATTTACAGTATTGGACATCAAACCACCAACACGCTTACGTAGAGTGCGAACTGAAGAAAATTTCGCAGCTGTATCGGCCAGTGTTAATGATGACCATCAATTATCGATTCGTCGCCGTTCGCAGCAATTGAGCCTCTGTTACTCAACAACGTGGGAAATTTTGCGAAAGGATTTAGGTGTGAAGCCTTTCAAAGCTGATGCAAGAATTTAAGCCCAACGACCTACCGCAACGCAGAATTTTTGGTGAATGGGCTCTTGGAGAGTTGGCCGAAGATCCACTTTTTTATCGATTTTGTGTTCAGCGACGAAGCTGATTTTTGGATTAATGGGTACGTATGAGTAAATAAGCAAAATTGTCGAGTTTGGAGTGAAGAGCAGCCAGAAGATTGGAAGAGCTACCAATGTATCCACAAAAGGTCACAGTTTGATGCGGTTTATGGGTTGGAGGTATCATTGGACCGTACTTCTTCAAAGATGCTGCGAATCGTAACGTAACTGTGAATGGTGGACGCTACCGTGAAATGATATCCAACTTTTTTTTGCCCTAAATGCAAGAGCTTGACTTGCATGACATGTGGTTTCAGCGAGACGGTGCTACATGCCACACAGCACGCGTAACAATGGACTTGTTAAGAGGCGAGTTCGGTGAACATTTTATTTCACGTTTGGGACCTGTCAATCTGTCAATTGGATACCCAGATCGTGCGATATAACGCCTTTAGATTATTTTTTGTGGGGCTGTGTTAAAGGTCATATCTATTCAGACAAGCCTGCTTCAATTAGCGAATTGGAAGACAACATTGAAGCATTTATATGTGAGATACCGGCCTAAACATTGGAAAGAGTATGCCGAAATTGGACTAAGCGGATGGACCATTTGAAGCGCAGTCGCGGTCAACATTTGCATGAAATAATCTTCAAAGATTAAATTATGTGGACTGTACTATCGATTTAAATAAAAATTCTTTTAAAAAAAGAAAATGTTCTTTTGAAAAACTTTCCTATAGCTCTTAAAAAGTCACCCTTTACATTCTTTTGCTGAGAGTTCAGAATAAAAATATGTACGTACATAAGCTAGGGCATCAAGTGTGCATGAGCACATACAAATATGTATGCACATGCATAGTTAAAAGAGAATGGTTTGAACATTTGTATGGCAGGAATTCGATTATTCGGGTATTTACTCCCTAATTATTGTATATAAACTAGCGAAAACCCGCCCGTTCCGCTGGTCGTCTTTAAAAAAATCTAGATTAATTAATTAAATTAAGCCGAAAAATACTGTGTGTATTTTATAAAAATTCTCGCGCATGAATAGTAATGAAAGAAATTTCAAATAGTAGTAGCAATTAAAAAACGTTTGATGTGATTTAGTTTATTACTTTTTTTATTGTAATGCTCTTTGGTATACAATATTCTTCGTTTTTCCATGCGTTGTTGAATAAATGAATAATACCGATGGCTTACCAACTCTTGAGCAAGAAACATAAAGTTGGCCATGAGAAAAACATGGGTATTCTAAATCAATACCACAAATTGATAAAGTTTGGCCTTGTGACTTATTAATAGTAATCGCGAATGCAAGGCGAACAGGAAATTGAAGACGTTTGAGTTCAAACGGCATATCCGATGGTATCATTGGTATTCGCGGTATTCAAACGTCTTCACCAGAGTATTTTCCATTCAAAATTGTTGCTTCAATGACGTTATTCATCAATCTCTTAACTGTTAATCGAGTGCCATTACACAGCCGCGGTTGATTTATGTTTCTCAACATAATAATCGGTGCTCCTATTTTCAAGTTTAGCATGTGTGGCGGTAATCCAGGTAAATCAAAGGAATTCAAAAATTCAAATATCTTCTTGATTTGTAACAGTGTCAACGGATCGATATGTTTGTTCTGGACTTGATATGTTAGCCAAAACAGCCGCATTCATTTCATTCACATCCTTATTTTTGCCAGCCATGATGGCTCGTTCACTAAGCCAATCATGATTTTTGTAATTTTGAGGCAAATTTGGGAAAATACTTTGAATTAACTGTTCTTTCGTTTGACTTATTTGACAAAAGTTTGGTTGTAAAGTTATTAAGCCAGTTAAATTATCGACAGGAACTTTGCCATTTCCAATATCCAATAATTGCTGTGAAAATTCAGCAGCTGATGGATCATTTAGCATAAGAACACGTACATTTGTAGTTAGTTTGAGTGTTTGAGCATGTCTCCACAAATATGATGATTTCAAACATGCAACCAATTCATCTGCTACAGTTGTTCGAGGAATAACAGGCAGTGTTTGTCTAAAGTCCCCTGCCAGCAGCACTAAGGCACGACCAAACATTTCATTTTTACTACGTAAATCTCGTAATGCCCTATCAAGCGCTTCCCGTGACTTTTTATGAGATCGTGCACTCCTCCCATACAATTACGTGTGCGAAAAAGCGGAGAAGGAGAAGAGAACTGTTCTATTCCCCCCAGCTTTAACCCAGCTATGTGTTCAGGTGCAAATGACTTTTTTGTGTGAAGTCTGATATAAAATAAGTTCTATTTACTCTTCTTAAATTTATATAAACTTTTCCAAGCGAAGTAAAAAAACTGACATATATTTGCCTCAACCGTATATTTGTGAGTACACAGGCAATACGTAAATATATGAATGATATAGGTTATATCTCATATTAGCATAACCTTTCTGCAAAAAATTAAGGAAACGATCACCAATCACGCCGGCAATGATACAATGAATATTTCACTATAACTGACTTCAGATTAACGTTTATATAATAAGCGTATATGTAACATTTTAACATTTTTTTAGAATTTCCATCTCCAGCTCCATCTCCTTTCTTTATCCCGGAAACGGGCAGTAAAAATTACTTCACTTAAAAGCTTTCATCAACAGCTTCCATCTGACATCCATATTGTACAAACACATCCAAGGGTACCTTGGTCCACCTTTTCGGCTATATCTCGAGACCCTGGTCACTCAGAGATTTAAAAAATACTCTGTATTAAAGCACTCATCAGTAGCTTTGATTTGATACCCACATTGTAAAAACACATCCTAGGGTTACCCGGGTCCTCGTTTTGGCCTTCGGCAGCGCCACCTGGTGGCGATTGGAATCAATAAGCATATTATACTAACCTTCATCGTGGAAAAATATATACATATATTTACCAAATTTCATAATAATCGGTCCAGACACACACGACCAAAATGTATTCAATTCTAATGAATGCTATGTGCGGTACAAAAAATACGTGCGGCAAATAACAAAAACCACTCACTTAACCGACGCACCGCACACATACACGTTATCGGATTTTAACCAAACTTCACAGAAACCTTTGCCAAAGCAGCACCAACAATGTGTGAAACTTTCATTGTTTTCCTCACACGCGTTGCTGAGATTACCCCGGACAAATGCACACTTTTTTTCGGCTTAATTTTTATATATGTTGATATGATAAGGCGATGCGTCGTGAGGTAGGTCATGGCAACACTATATTTGTTAAATATGCAATTGTGCTTAGTTGTCCCATATATCCAAATACGTTTGTGTGAGTTTT
Source organism: Anastrepha fraterculus (assembly GCA_037575425.1). NCBI lineage: Eukaryota > Metazoa > Arthropoda > Insecta > Diptera > Tephritidae > Anastrepha > Anastrepha fraterculus. The sequence continues at coordinate 9,362 of JAYXIM010028832.1, forward strand.
TCATGGTTTTTTTACTTTCAAAGTTTTGTACTATCTAGAAAATGCATACACATATAATTCCCTGTAGTAAAGAGTAAATTGAATAAAATTTCGTTTGCCAAAAGATCAAATAAATGCATATTCACTGCTGTCGAGCTGGGCCAGGTGAAAAAGTCTTCGCGGTTAAACTTCATTTTTGACAATTCACACTATTCATAGCTCGTGAGACTTCTCTATATTATTAAGATTCTCTGCATATATACATATGTAAGCACATCCATATGTGTGTAAATATGTCTGCCAAATGCGCAATAGAATGACGACAGTCGTAGCGAATGCTGATTGATTGTGTGTCAAGGGCGCGCAGAAACATACAGTAATGATGTAAAAAAGGCCGCCGTTAGCTTAAAACAGGTTTACTTATTTTAAATTTTTCGAAGTTTATTTTGTTAATCATTTTGAAATGTACTGTTTTGCAACACTGTGTGGTGAGAGAGCAATCAGCTGACATATTTTTACGGAACATTTACACACGTACACGATCCACGATACCCACGTAACAGAACGGTGGTGAGATTTCATTTACATCTGGTTCCCATTAGTTGGTTTGTGCCAGGTGACATGGAATGTACGTTTACGTTGGTGAGTGTAAGCACCATTCCACATTTCGTACTATTGAAAATTTCAAATCCACAGACACAAAACAAAAAATGTACGAAATAAGTAAAATAGCCGTGAAATTAGACATATACTTTGAAACCAGATTGCTGTTTTTTTTTTAAGTGAAACTTCTTTACGCGCGTCAGAGTATAATTTCAAGGCCGCAACACACGAGCTAGCGTTACGAAAAACCGTTATGAAATGTATAAGCCTACAGCATACAAGCTATTATGTTTCTCCGCTTTGTGCGGTGCTTCGTAGTCTTCCCACTCGGTTGTCGACCGCTTGCCCCTCGACGGAGCTTCGTAGTCTCCCCACTCTGTAGATACGTATTACAGAGTTTACACTGACAATATACACTTCTTCTGTCATTGAACAATTCTCCATTTCAAATATTTCTAACCGGGCCGGCAGGATGTGGGAAAACTTTTATAATAATATTAATTATGGAAATATTTTATACAATCGCTACACAAACAACGATGGAAGCGGCAATGCTTACATTATTTGTGCTTCCATTGGAAAAGCAGCAGTATTAGGGCAATACAGTACATACAGCTCTGAAAATTTCTTTGTCCAATCTTCATCAATTGCATACTGAAGATGTTTATCAATATCGAGCTTTATTCAAATACGTCAAAGATTTAATCAATGATGAAATCAGCATGATCAGTGCGGAATTACCGGCAAGTATTGATGCACGCCTGAAGCAAATAACTGGTAATTATAATACAAACTTTGGAGGATTGGACATGATCTTGATAGGAGACTTACGACAATTGCCTCCAGAAGAGCTACTCCGATTTATAAATAAGTAAAACAAAGAATCCACCTACCACTGTGGCAAGGACTTACGTTTTACCAACTAGATGAAGTGATGAGACAAGCTAATCGGACTTTTGCATCAGTGCTGACGAAAATTGGAAATGGTAAACAACTTGACGATAACGAGATACATCTGATAGAAGCAAGGTTTTTCACACAAGAAGAAGCAAATCGACGAAGTTCTCACGGAATCAAGTTATTCAGTACCAACCGATCCGTCAATGAGTATAATAACAGGATTTTAAATTCTGCTCAAGAAAAAATAGTTTCCACTGCAACAGACATTTATACGGGATGTCATACAAATGAACAACAAGCGTTTGTCCGACAAATACTCCACAAAATGTCTCTCATCGACACAGCCGGATTGCCATATCAGACTATTTTTGTGAAAATTGTGTCCTACATGATAACGACGAACATTGATGTAGCCGATGGCTTAGCAAATGGCGCCGTTGATAAATTAGTGCATATAGATTATGACAACGCTGGAGAAGTGAGTTTTTTATGGCTTAATTTTCCTGATACTGCAGTTCACATATGATAGCTAACAATATTAGTAAAACAACAGTACCGATAGCTAGACTATCAGCAACAATACCATTAAATCACAATAAAACTATAAATGCAAAACGTACACATTTTGCTGTAGTTTGAGCACGTGCCAGTACCATACACAAATCTCAGGGCGGTACATATTCTGAAATAGTCTATGAATACGATAAAAAGCAGTCACAATCGCAAGTGTATGTCGCACTGTCACGTGTTGCTTCAATTGATGGATTGTTTATAATTAAACGCAATGATAATTTGAGATTCTACCATGGCCGGAGACCATCAACAACAATGACATCATTGCAAGCAGAACTTCGAAGACTGTCGATGAATTGTGTGGAAACTCTTGATCAACAAATGATTCAATTTATACAACAAAGATAAGGATAGTCGATATACTCTTTTAAGGGGGGGGTAACGTTTTTAAATTTATTTTTTTGCATTTTTTTTTATTTGATTTTTTAAATGAAGAACCTTTCAAGAATATTCTGTGAAAATTTTAGATGAATCGGAGCAAAACTTACAAAGATACAGCCATGTAAGTGTTGCTACCTACCTGGCTCAACCGCGCGCCAGTTGTACCTTAAAGCGTTTTTCCCACAACTTACGTTTTCAAAGTCGGTGCCCCTCATAACTTTGACACTACTTCACCGATCCTTTTGAAATTTTGAACACTTTTTCTGTAGATGTTTTACAAGGTAACGCCGAAGAGTTTTTTTCGAATTTGTTGATACTTTTGTTTTTACGGTAACTAATTCACCGATTTTTTACGCGAAAATCGTGTTTTTGACTTTAACCTGTTCCCAAAAATCGAAAAATTTTTAATTTCAAAAAACCCTCTCGGCGTTACCCGGAGAAAACGATTATCTAACGAAATAACTTTGGTTTTTTGATTTCAGATGATTTAACACCGAGATATGAGGGGCACCGCAAAACTACTTTTTTTTGAGATGCGTCCGAATAATTTCTGCCATTGCCGTATTTTTAAATATTTTTGGATGAAAATTTCACAAAATATACTTCAAATGCTATAGTTTTATGTAGTAAAAGATTTGACGAATAAATTTTAACTGTGTCATCAAAAAAAAATCATAAAAATGTGCCTTTTTTCCATGAATTAACGTTACCCCCCCCCCCTTAATTGTCAAAGTATACGTGCTCATGCTACTGCTACGTGTACATGCTTTTGCTCACAGCACTTTCACATAAACATATTATGCTCCTAGGTTAGGTAGATTGGTAAGGTAAAGTGTTTTTTTGATAGGTTAATGGTTTATTTTTATTAAGATATATGCATTTTTGAGTTTTAAACTCTTAGAAACTATTTTTGATAACATAAAAAAGATAAAACGAAAATTCAATACATTTTTTTTCACTAGCAACAAAAAATAAATTTAAATTAGTAGCAATACATATTAATAAAAATTCAATATTGAGCCAGATCTTTGTTAAAGGAGCAATCGAAACAAGTTGGACATATAGTTCTTGCGTGCTCGGTGCAGAGTAATTTGTTGCACAAAAAACATCCTTTTTTGGTGCGTCTATTTTTTCGCCTGGGACACAATGCGCAAAATCCATTATTTTCAGAGGCTTCTAAATGTTCATTGTTTCGCACCATATGAGATATAATTTCTTTTAATGAGCTTGGAAGTGTTTTGATAGTCTGACGACGCACAATATTTGGCTTGATAAGCTCCAAAGCAATTTCTTTCAAAAGTAACCTTCTCTGTGTCATGATTTGGGTATTGCATTTATAAATTGTTGCATTATAAATTTACAAATTTTTCAAGTAAAGTATCTTTCAAATAGTGCGAGGCATTGTGAAGGGGTTATAGCATCTTTCGCTGTGCCCTTAACTCCTGGGAGATGTGTAACTATGTTACAGCGTCTAGTACGTATATTGCGAGTGGGTACATCCATAGCCCATTTTGTACACATATATTTTCCCAAATAAAATTGCCGCCTTCCTCGCGGCATTTCGACGTTTTCATCTTGATCAAAACCTGCGTCGGTATCAGAAGATTGTTCTGTGTCACTTTGGTGATCAGAAAGTGAACATCACAATCACTTTCCTCAAAATCTTCTTCCAAGTCATCCTCGTCATCCAAAATTTCGTCCAACCAAGATGCAATTTGTGAGGTGTCATTTGCCAGACGACGACGTTTGCTATTAGTTTCCATTATTTTGTTAAAAAATTTACCTAAATAATTATAAAGAGAAATTATACGCGTTTATTGCAAAAAAAAAAAAATATATTAAAATACTTACGTAGTTAGGCGCGCAATGAGCAAAATGCCGCACATATAAAGTAAACCAATATCTTCGATATCTATTCGCACACTACACACTTCGAATGCTTCTTATTGCAAAGAAAAATCATTTACTTAGAGGTACTGAACGCCGTTATTCTAGGACTAACGGTAAACATTGAAAATTTGGCAATTTTAAAATTGCGTAAGCAAATTGCTCATAGCGCGCCTTCTGAAGGGTTAAAAGAACA
>JAYXIM010028840.1:0-33472 GCA_037575425.1 Anastrepha fraterculus
AACGATTCTAAAGAAGTTTTCACTTCAAAAACTATAGTCTCAGCATGCGAACTTGAACCGTATGGAAAATGTTGCACATTATGTGTTCTGTTAAATAATTTCTGAATCTCCCCTCACGTTTCCACCGGCGTATATTTTTTTTGTACTGGTAAGCCGAATGGCTTCGTGCGTTACTACCATTCGGAATTCAGAGACAATATTGGTTCGAATCTCGGAGAAACACCAAAATTAGGAAAAACATTTTTCTAATAGCGGTCGCCCCTCGGCAGGCAATGGCAAACCTCCGAGTGTATTTCTGCCATGGAAAAGCTCCTCATAAAAATATCTGCCGTTCGGAGTCGGCTTAAAACTGTAGGTCCCTCCATTTGTGGAACAACATCAAGACACACGCCATAAATAAGAGGAAGAGCTCGGCCAAACAACCAAAAAGGTTGTTAGTACCAATTATATATACAGCGCACGCTTGATAACGTGAACGCTCTAAAGCGTGAACACCCCAAAACGTGAACAGACATTTGAACAAACCCAAAAAGGAACAAATATTTGAATGTAGTTTACATTGATCTCGAGTAATTCTGAAATCGGGGAATCCCCTAATTATAAAATAAGCATTTTATTCGTAATTGCATGTAAGGAGTAAACTATTTCAGTCGTGGTTTTGGTTTTGTAAAGAGTGTTTCATCTTATGTTTTCTGGTAAAAATTAGTTCTAAAAAACCCGTGTGCTTGACGTTAAAACAAAAGGCTAAAATTCTCGGCTTTAAAAAAAGGCTCATCTGTGACGATTTTAGCAAAATAATACAATGTTGCTAAATCAACAATTTGTAACATTAAAGCGAAAAAGCAAGCGATTTTAAAATGCGTAAACAACACGTATTGTGGACCTGGAAATAGAAAAACACTGCGTTCTTCAGAGTTGCCCAAAATAGAGAGAGCTCTTTATCGTTGGTTTATCCGAATGCGAGATAAAAACTGGCCAGTAAGTGCTCTAATATCTAAAGAAAAGACAAAAACACTGCATGCAAATTTCAAGAAAATGAAGCAAACTTCTTTGCGAGAGATGGATGGCTCCAAGGATTCAAGAAGAAGTACGGTATTCGTTTTCTTCAAATATCAGGCGCAAAACTGTATTCGCAACCTCAGCTAGTGGGTCCGTTTAAAGAAAACCTTAAAGCTAAAATAATTGGAGTTGTGCAACGATAATGATAATGATATAATGCTGATGAGTCGGGGTTATTCTGGAGACTTTTGCCAGAGAAAACGTACGCGTGTAGCTTGGAGAAGAGAGTCCCAGGGGTAAAATCCGAGAAGCAGTGAATCACGATTTTATGCTGTTCAAACGCCACTCGATCCCACAAGCTTAAGCTTTGGTAATTGGAAAGGCGAAGAACCTACGCTGCTTCATAAACTTTCAGTGTCCCACCGACTATAAGAGTTCGAAATCCACCTGGATGACGTCGGCTATTTTCAAGCAATGGTTTCATGAGTCATTTGTTCCACAAGCGAATATTCCTTTTATGTTTTGTCCGATTTTTAAGGTTAACTGGTTGTTTTTTAAGGTTACATCGTTTTTAAAGGAGAAAGCCTTACCAATTAAATTCTCACCCAAATGAAGCTGAACTGACAACAGAGAACGGGCAAATTTCGATAATGTTTATGCCACCAAACGTTACTCCCCTCATTCAACCGATGGATCAGAATGCAATAAAAATCACTAAGTTGCATTACAGAAACAGCCTTCTAGCTTCAATAGCAGCGACAAAGTCTGATTTGCTCGAGTCGTTGAAAAAAATTAACTTAAAAACAGCTATAAATCTTTTGGATGCGGCTTGGTTTCGTGTTAGTGAAGCAACATTAGCTAAGTGATGGAACAGTATTTTAAATTTTGTGGTAAACAATGATGATCCCGAAGATAATGTTCCGTTGGCGGTTTTAAAAGAAAAATGGCAAGCTGCACTTCACACCTTGATGAGCAACACCGACGATCTCCTTAGTAGTTTAAGTCCTGGGGTTCGTTCGTGTTCTCAGATATGTTCAAAGATATGTATGTGGGTTATTGTAAAAACTTTTTTTTATTATAAATTTCAGATTGAATTCACGTTATCAGCCATTCATGAATGGAACGAAGATATCGATGAGGGCAATGCAGAAGACGATCATCAACAAGAGGACGAACCCCTTGATGACAGCGTATCAGAGCAACTGGAGAAAATTAAGCCCACTGAAGCAGTTGAAATTTTCAACAAGGCGTTAATATAGGCTGGTCATGAAGACGTCGATCAAAATGATATGAGTGTGCCAAAACGGTCAAACAGAAGATAGAAAAAAGGATGACTGATTTTTTTAAATAAAACCATCCTATGACTTAATTTTCAATTAATATGTAACGAAAACAAGAATAAAATGTGAATTTAAATGTGAAAAAATATATTTACTTAGTCTTTTTAGGCATTCTAAAACGTGAACACTTTGTTAACGTGAACTGCCTAGGTTTGAATTAGTTCACGTTAACGAGCGTGCGCTGTATATGTATGTGTAACCATAATTGATGTTGCTTACTTTCGCTAAAAGCAAAAAACGACTTCACCAATTTTAATCATTTTGTTATTTGTTTGATCTCAAGAACAACTAGAACAAGTAAAAATCCGAAATTGATAATTTCGTACTTATATAGAAATCACCACTGGTTGATTACTGCTAATAAGTAAATGGCGTTTTTCGCAGACTTATCGCCTATTCGTCCCTTCGAATACTTTTGTAGTTTTTTCATATTTTTAGAAGATTTGTTCTACTCAACTACATTGCCCAATGCATAGTCCAGTCAAAAGAGACAAAAAAAATAGCCAACTAAGTAATTTTAGGAGTATGCGAGTTTATGGTTTTATTATGTAAAACCCATCTCTGTGAACTTAAATTTGAGTTTTCGGGGTCGGGGGTTGTGTCCCGCGGCCGCCATCTTGGAAATAAGGGTGCAACTGATTTTTTGCGATTATCGCGTGAATTTCGAAAGTTACGAAAATTTTGTTAAATACTTTTTTGTAGATAATAATATTATATACAACTTTCATTCAAAACTTTTTATTGTAAAATTAATCATAAAGAAGTTATAAACAAAATTTTAGGCGTTAGGGCTGTGTCTGACTCGGTACCCGTGGATTAGATAGTGTAGGGGTGTAGTGAGTCAGCACACTTATGGTGTGAGACAAAATTTTAAGAAAAATAAGACTCAATTCAAGAAAATTAGTAATCGACTATATAATGTCTATGTTATCTTAATCGATTTTCAGGTGTAGGAAAATTTAGAAACATGAAAATTTCAAAATGCGATATCTCAGCGAAAAAAAAATGATATTTGAGCAAACTCAACGCCATTTGAAAAAAGAAGGCTTGTATTTAAAGATGCCATCCTTTAATTTTGGTGAAAGAAAACATCTGCAAGGCTACATAACCTCAGATATGGGCAAAAACGGTGTTTTTTGCACTTTTAGGTTAGGATATCTCAAAAACCAGAGCTGATAAAGCAATTCTGAGGCCAGATTTGGATTCAGCGCATCATAAACCTTCGGAAATATATAGTCTGGTTTCTAGGTCTGAATGTTGGTTAAATTTTGTCGGCCTGTGTAATCATGTACGCGCTTCGCTAATGTAATGGTTGCTCCGCTTAGCAGCTCAAAATCATAAGATTAAATGAAGATAGCGAAAAAACCTTATAGACAAAAATGTTCACAAAAGAATGCTCTATAAAAAAGCTCTATGTATATTTTCCATAAAATCAATAAAAAAAAGTTATTACGCTTGAAAAAAATGTATCCCTTAATTTTTCGCGTAATTTTGTTTATAACTTCTTTATGATTAATTTTACAATAAAAAGTTTTCGTAACTTTCGAAATTCACGAGATAATCGCAAAAAACCAGTTGCACCCTTATTTTCAAGATGGCGGCCGCGGGACACAACCCCCGACCCCGAAAACCCATCTTAAGTTCACAGTGATGGGCTTTACATAATAAAACCATAAACTCGCATACTCCTAAAATTACTTAGTTAAATCTTCTCTTAACTGGACTAGCAGTACTATTTAAATTTTCAATACCAAATTAGGTTTTTCTTTAAATATGGTATTATACATGGCAATGGTGTATGGTATTATACTATATGTACACTGTCCGTTCATTATTTTGGAGGAAAATATGTAAGATGTTTGTTTCGCTCTGATGAACGTGTTTACTGATTTGTTAGGCGCAGTGTACGGTATGATTTCTTCTACTCTTTTTATTAACCAGTACAAGAGATAGGAGTAGTATACAACAAAACAAATGTACATATATGTATTTTGTATTTGCAATTTGAACCAACAACAAAGAAACAAATTAATTTTACGTTAAGACCACCTTCTTAGTGATAGCGATCTGGTGGTAGCTAGGCTTGGGCTCAACAATTATAATTATTGGCTGGCATCCGCCTATTTCGCTCATGATCATGTTGAATTACCGCGACATATTTTGAAACAGACGATGCAATAAGCTATTGGCTTCTAGTTATGGGATGCTACGCTAACGCTCACCACTCTTTGTAGAGAAGTAGCGATGTAAATGAAAGGGGTGAGTTACTTACAGAATTTATCCTGGGTACTAGGTCACTCATTTGTAAGATAGGTGAGGAACCCACATTTGTTACTAGAAAATGGAAAGGAATTGGCCTCAGATGTGACCTCCACCTTAATAGATTGCTCGAGTGTTAGTAAAAAAACTCGTTTTCAGGTCATATATTTAGTTTAATATTTTGGACTCCCTACCAGTTAGGAAGTTCAAATGGGGTTTTGTACAGAGCTAACGTTATGAAATCAGTTGATGAGCCGTCTATGCAAAGTGCAGACACAAGCACCATTCTCAAACAAATAGTAGAAAAACTTACCAGTAGCTATAATAAAACGCTAGGTGCAACCTGTCAAATAATCAAGAACAGAGGGAAACAAAAACCATCTTGGTGGTCGCAAGAATTACATACGCTTAGGAAAGACTGTAATAGATTGCTTAACCGGGCATAAAGATAGTCTCATAGTATATAAAAGTGCTCGAAAAAGCGCAAAATGAAGTTCGTGGCGAATAGGTCCTTCACAATGGGTCCAGTGCGTCCGTTGCGGCAACGAATTTGACTGAGAGCAAAAAAGAGTATGTGTATTTGAGTTGTTTTTGTTGTAGCAGTAATACAAGCCCTGTCAATGTAGTGTGTATCACCGGCCGTCTTCGTCTAACTCATCTAAAGGTAGGCCCAGGAAAAATGCTTTTTCGACAGGTTGGGTCCAGAGGGAGAGGGTTGTGAAAATGTGGCTAGCGTCGTGCAGGGTGCCTTCACATTCACGACATATGTTTGGTATGTCGGGGTCAATTCTGGATAAGTAGGAGATTAACCTGCTACAACATTCAGAACGTAATTGTGCCAGTGTTACGCGGGTCTCACGGAGAAGCTGGAGCCCTTCATCTGCTGTAGTTGGCGGTTGGACTCCGATTACTGCATTCAGTGGTTGGGAGCTTAAGAAGGTGGGGATGGTCTCCTGATGAATGTCATTTATTGTCTGTCTAAACACTGTCCGGTCCAGTAGATGTCTGTTCGTTTTGTCTTGGATCTCGTCGGCATAATTGAGGAGGTGTCTCCTGACGTGCCTGGGAGGCGGCTCTGGCTCAAGCAGATTTCTGCAAGGGTGAAACCTGCGGTAGCAACCTAACAGGAACTGCTTACTGATGATAAATTGTGCCCCTTTACAGGGAGCATCTGTACCTCGTTGTTAAGGTGTTGAAGACAACCCGTTGCTGTCCGAATGGCAGTGTTTTGGCAAGTGTGGAGCTTTATCCACTGCGTGTCACTGGTTCTAGGCAACCAGGCAGGCGCAGCATAGCTTAGAACCTTCCGGCAAATTGCCTTAAATGTCTATTGCAAGAATTATTTGTCTTTGCCCCAAGTGCTGCTGGCAAGCGATTTGAGGACCTTGTTGCGATTTTTGACCTTAGTGGCAATTGCCGTGAGTGCGCAGAGAAGAAGAGCAAACTGTCGAAGGTTACACCCAAAATTTTGATATTGTTAACAGTCGGAATTGGTGTGTCACCGACTTTTACCTTAATATGCAGTTTGATCTCCTTTGTCCTGGGAAAGTCGGAGATTCCTCGCAGTGAAAAAGAAGGAAAGTTCGGGAGACGTTCACTTTGGAGAACAGGCCATCAATGTCATTGCCCGACGCCATTATCATGCAGTCGTCAGCGTATGAAACCAGGGAGCCAAGGGTGAAAGGACACCACTTAATCTTCCTCTGTTTTGATGTTTGGTCTTGAAAAATCATTGACGAGTGACGACCGCTCAGATAATTGGCAGACCACCTCATCAGCCCTAGTGGGAGTGTCGGCTGCAAAATATCATCTAGTAGCGTGGAATGGCTGACAGTATCGAAAACCTTTTTCAAGTCCAACACAACTAAAGCAGTCCTCTCGGAGGGGCGGTTTTGGTCAAGCCCGCGGTTTATCTGGGCGTTTATGATGGTGAGTACTGTGGTGGTGCTTTGCACTCGGAAACCATGCTGATGTGGGGCAGGCTTGAATGCCGAGGATCCTGATGCGCATTGAAGTCACCTACAACCACCCCTTTTCCTGCTGTGCCTTCCTATGTAGTTGTTGCGGCCTGATGTTGACGGGTGGTCGCACAGGGGGCGGTGGCGGGTGCACAGCTCTGCAGCAGGGGGCAACGAACTCGCGTGTCCACTCACAGGTGGTGCGCAGGCCAGAGTATCTCTGAAACAGGCACCAGCCATTGCAAAAATTGCATTTGGCCGATGCCAGGTTCCGAAATATTCTGGTCTGATGCACGGAACAGACTGTGCGGGGGGCCAAAAGCTGCTAGTTTGTCACCGCATTGGGGTTGGAGCAGAGGGGAAGGGGATGGGCAATGTTTGGGGAGTTGTGCTGCGCCAATAAGCTCCTTACCGTGGAGGTATGGATTTTGGTGGCGGTTGGTAGAGGGTGGCCTATCCGGGGATGTAGTAGCCGTTGAGCATCGGACGCCTGGTGGTGGGAGCAACATGTGGCCACATACCATGTGGATCACTCTTTATGTGACTTAAGGTCTGAACCGGTATTAGGATGACTCCACCCGTTGCACTTATTGCACCTAACAGAGGTGGAGTTCGGGTGGAGCCGTTTATGGCAAACGCAGCAATAGAACACCTCTGGCCCAGGATTAGATTCAATACGAGCTCTGAGACGAACTGTTTGGAGCAAGATTACTGCATGGAATAGCTCCTGTGACGTAAGAGGGAGGGTGATAAATGGTTCACTGGACAAGGATAGTTTACTGGGGCGGCAGCTCTTCGTCTGGAAAAACCCGAGTCATTCCCATAACATAAAACCGGCTGCCATGGCGCCACATACGCCGTTTCAGTAGAGCTTCAACGAATGCTTGATCCGACGGTACCATGGCTAGTGGTCATCTTAATAACTCTGGAACGTTTGCTTGATCTTTCCATAAAAGTGGTCACAGTGGATGCTCTCCATTTCAATTCAACCGGACTATTCGGGACATGTTCTTCGATTACGATGTAACTCAAATATGTTGCTCTCTGGTCAAAATAATGAGACACTTTTGTTTTTCGGCTCAAAATCGATTTTTTTAATTATAGGTATAAGAAAATTTTTTGTTTAAATGTTTTTCATGTTCATTCTGGGGTCAAAATGATCGTAATTACTTGCACGAGCGACTTCATGTAGAAACAATTGCAAAAAAGTAGTTGAACATTTTTTATTTTGCAAAGAAAAACATTCGAAATTTTTTCGAAATTCAATATTGTAAAAAGTGTATTTTTTTTTTTTTTTAACTTTTTCCAAATCAAGGGGACACCTCAAACTTCAATTGAGCTGAATGCCCAGTAGCGAAAATGAGTGGTTTTTGAGTAATGAATTTTTGAGTAAAACACCTGTTTCACACTTTCTGTTTTTTGCAAAATAAAACATTTTCAACTACCTTTTTGCAATTGTTTCTACATGAAGTCGCTCGTGTAAGTAATTACGATCATTTTGAACCCAGAACCATTAAAATCGGTTCGTTTTTGACTTAGTTATGATCAATTAAAAAAAAAAAATTTCTTATATAATTAAAAAAATCGATTTTGAGCCGAAAAACAAAATTGCCGATAAATCGTGAAAAAAATTTTTTCGGGCGCACAAAAAAGTACGTGTTTCATTATTTTGACCAGAGAGCAAGAAATGGAAAGTATCAATGGTAATTTCTCGCCAACTCAACATGCCTACACTAAGGGTAAGTCAATCGATACTCCTTTGCACTCACTTGTGGGTACTATTAAGATATCATTCTCGGTTAATGAATATACTGTAGCAACCTTCCTAGACATAGAATAAATAATAAAAATATCTCTCCCAAGACAATAGTCTCGGAGCTCGACAAGAAACTAAATTGGAACATGATGTAGAGAACACAGTAAGGAAAACTGCTGCAGCTATATTTTCATGCAAAAGGGCTATTGGAAACAGGTGGGGTATTTTTCCAAAGAACCCTCACTGGCAGTATAGGACCGTTATCAGACCTATCCTCTTTTACCGGGATATAGTCTGGTGGACGGCTCTCGATAAGACTACAATTAGAAAGAGGCTTTAAAAGGTTCATCGTATTGCCCGTATATGTACCATCGATGCTCTTAGAACTACACCATCTGATACTCTGGATACTTGTTTCTTCTTACCTGTCCCAGGTTTAGTGGGTAAACAGAATACAGGTAACACTGCTGATCAGCTTGCTGCAACTGAACAAAATATGGCGAGATTTAGGTGTTGGACACTCGGCCTTAACTTTCAGTCTGGGTCCAACCAATCCTATTGACTATTGTTTTAATGAACCGTAATTTAATAGGTTATTTGAAATTGGAATTTGAAAAGGTCGAGCCAAGGAGCACCAGGAGCTTTGGTGGCTCCTAAAACACTCAGGCTGAAAAGCCCATTGTATTTAAGGCTCTGGAAAGGGCGCAGATAGTCAAGGAGGGTAGGAGAAAAGTATAAAAGAAAGAGATAGGAAAGAATAGAGACAGAGATAAACATAGTTAGTTCTGCGAGAATTTTCCAAATTCTTTGACCGATCTGTAAATATCCTCCAGTTTTAGAGAGCCGATATTACTCATTCTCATGACATCGGAACCCAAAACTCGTAGCCGGGCTCTAGCAAAGGCAGGGCACTCACAGAGAAAGTGCTCAGTGCTATCCGCCTCCTCCAAGCACGACAGGCACATTGGGTCCCCAATGATTCCAATGGTGGTCATATGTTGAGCCCATGGGTTGTGTCCTGTAATGATACCGAACATCAACCGAACGTCTTTCCTTCTAAGTTTTAGTAGAAAGTTTGACAGTTTTCTGTTCGGATTTCTCACAAAACACTTTTCAGTTCTGCAGCGTTCTATACCGGACCATCGCTCTTTATGCAGATTGCCTACTGATCGCTGATCCAGTTCATAATTCCTACGGAACTGATTCAGATTATTAGCTCTGGCCCCTGTGGGGGCACCGCTGATCCACGGTTGGCCAATTCGTCGGCGATTTCGTTTCCTTGAACACCAGAGTGTCCCGGAACCCATATAAGTACAAGCCTGTTTCGTCTTGCGACAGAATTGAGCTTTTTCTTACATTCGGGAACAATCTTTGAGGTTTGCTTCGCGTTCTTCAGGGCCTTCAGTGCAGCTTGACTGTCACTGAAAACTCCATGTTTCCCGCTCCATCTCCTCTCGATTATCCATTCGGCTACTTTTGGGATGGCAAAAACTTCGTTTGGAAAAGAGTTGCCATTTCCCCCATAGCATAGTGATACTTATTACTATCGTTTAAGTACCATTCGGCTCCAGACCCTATTTCATTCTTGGACCCATCGGTAAAGAAAATATCGGTCAAACCTCCCTGCATGCATTCTGGATTGCTCCATTGCTCACGCAATGGAAACCTGACATCAAATTTCCTTCCAAATGAAACTGTGGGTAACAGGTCTTATCTAGGTGCCAAAAACAAAGGATACTGCTCAGTGCCAAAAACCATATTTATAGAGTCTACACATTGCTTTTATTGCTTCCTGTTGTATCTTAAGATCCAGCGGTAGCAAATCAAGTATAGCATTTAGAGCATCGCCGGAGGATGTACTCATGGCAACCGTGAAGTATAAAAATACACTTCTTTGCAGCTTATATAGTTCCCTGATTGTGGACTTAACCATGCTCCGTAAGCGATAATTGGTCTGATAAGTGCGGTGTATATCCATAGGACCACAGCAGGTTTCAGACCCTAGGTTTTATCAAAGGCTCTACGGGATTGCTGAAAAATCCTCAATGCGCGATTCACCTTCCGTGAAACGTGTGTCTCCCAAGTCAGCTTCTTATTCAAGATTACTCCTAGATATTTAACTTGGAAGATTGAGTCCATCCAATTTCCGTTTTCTCGTAAACAAGACTATGGTTGTTTTGTTCGGATTAACGGAAAGACCTTGTCTCATGCACCTGTCATCGATTTTGTCAACAATCCTCTGCACTTTCATGCAAAGCCTCCGTAAGGATTTATCGGATGTTAGCGCACAGACATCGTCCGCATACGCTTGGACATAAAAACCGAGTTCCTTTATCTCCGCTAGTAGAGAGCCTACGACCAAGCACCACAGCAGCGGAGAAAGAACACTCCCTTGGGGACATCCATGCCTGGCCCTGACTTTGATTTGCTCGTCACCGCTCCCACCAGCTGTTAACAGCCTCTCAGAGAGCATGGAGTATATCCATTTTATAATGGCTTGATTAACTCCGTGTCGTTCGGCAGAAGAACATATCGAGCCAAAAATGGCATTATCAAAAGCCCCCTCAATGTCCACGAACACGCCCATTGTGTATTCGTCAGCTTCCAGCCCGGCTTCAATCTTGCTAACAAGATCGTGTAAGGCTGATTCACATGATTTTCCACTCTGGTAAGCGTGTTGATTTCTACTAAGTGGACTTCTCGGCAATACCCCCACTCGAATATGTTTCTCCACCACTCGTTCCAGACTTTTCAACATGAACGATGTCAAACTGATTGTTCTAAAACTTTTAGCTTGGGAATAGTCATCTTTTCCTGGTTTCGGAATAAATACTACTCTTACGCGTCGCCATTGGGATGGTATATAACCAAATGCGAGACAGGCTGTGAAGATCCTTTTCAGAGCCTCAATCAGCCTATTTCCTCCTTTTTTAAACATTGCTGGATATATTCCGTCAGGTCCAGGGGACTTAAAGTTCTCAAAGGAAGACAAGGAAAACCTTATCGATTCCCTTGTCACTATCCGACTAGCAATATACCAGCTGTACCTAGAGGTTCCACCGTTGCTACCGTTATTGTTCATGCCACTCTCTGCTTCAGAGAGAGTTCTACTACCCGGAAAATGGATTTCGAGTAGAGCATTAAACGTTTCCGATTTGGAAATGATGTATGAACCATCAGGTTTTCGAATGGAATCCAGCCTTACTGAGCGGTCTAAATGAAGGACCTTACAAAGTCTCGCTGTTTCCCTCATTTCTTCGACGTTACTGCAGAAATTTCTATAGGATTCATGTTTGGCTTTCCGTACTTTTTTTTTATATTCTCTCTATGTAAGGTGATGATTAGCCCAGTCCTCTTCTGTTTTGATCTTCAAGGCCTTATTAAGAAGTTTCCTGGACCGTACACGAAGCTTCGACAGTTCAGGGTTCCACCAAGGAACCGCTTTCCCCTGTCTGCTTTGCCTGAATGGGCACAGTTTCTCAAAGCAATTGATTAAAGTACCTTCTAATCAATCTAATAGCATCTTCAATCATTTCTGCTGATTTGAGTTTTTTCAGGTTTGGCAATCGCTCTGTTGCAAGCTCACCATACCTGTCCCAGCCCACATTTCGAGGATTCCTACCGAAAGGTATTGATACTGTGTCAATTCCCAGTAGGAATTCGATAAGGCGATGATCAGAAAGAGAGACCTCTTCCAGAACTCGCCATCGGTTCATTTGATTTCCCACTGGCCTATTGGTAAGTGTTAAATCATTCACCTCTGGTCTCCTTTTGGTCATACAAGTTGGTTTGTTACCAGTGTTTTGAATGACCAAATCGGATGACAGGATAAAATCCAGTAATTTGAGACCTCTGGGGTTGCATTTGCTGCTTCCCCTCAGAATGTTCTGTGAATTTGCATCACAGCCCACTATTAGCCCCAGATTATTGGATTCTGCATACTTGACCACTTCTCTTAGCTCCCTCGAAGGAGGGTGCTGTAAAGAGTCTTAGGGTAGGTCGGCCGAAACTATGATAGCTTCGACACTGTTCCCACTCTTCAAGTACTTTATCTTTGCAACAACTCTTTGCAAACATATCTCCGGAGCATAGCTCTTTTAACATCGTGTCTTCGATCAACCTCGGCATGATAATACATGCTCGCGGTCTCACATTCCCTTCACAATGAAGTATTTGTCCCCACGACATAGCACCGAGACCACAGATACGCTTGTGACATACCCATGGTTCTTGTATTAGTTTTATGTGAGGGTTTGTTTGCAGTTTTGTATGCCCACGGCACAGGAGAGCCGTAGACCCTTTGCTATGCTGCAAATTTATCTGTGTTAATATTACTTTAGTAATAGGCAGGCAATGGCAAACCTCCGAGTGTATTTATGCCATGAAAAAGCTCCTCACAAAAATATCTGCCGTTCAGAGTCGGCTTGAAACTGTAGGTCCCTCCATTTGTGGAACAACATCAAGACGCACACCACAAATAGGAGGAGGAGCTCGGCCAAACACCTAACAGAAGTGTACGCACCAATTATTTATTTATTTTTAATGAGGCTGAGTATATTTACGCTTTGTCCTTCTCCTTTTCCTGAACACGGAAATGGGGCAAATCCAGATGTAGGTGAGGACGGCACCCGTACTTCGACTTAAGAACCTTGAGGGACCCAAGTTCGATACCCAGCACCAGGTGGGAACCCGCCTCCAAAGTGGTAGCGGATTTCTGCCTGGAGCACGAGTATACTTTCCAGAGAGTCGTGTCAAGATCTTTGTTCTGAACACGGATGCGTGTGAAGAGTTCTGCTGAACTACAGGAAGGACCCGGGATCCAGACACTCGCTCGTACCAGCCTTTCTTTGCTACTCTCTACAAGAATGAACTTGCTGTTTTCGCAGGCTGGAATTTTTGCTATCACTTTTTCCTGCCATTCTCGGGAAAAAGCATTGGAACAGTGCACCTTTACGATGCCGTCCACCACGCTTTTACCCTCGAAAGTCGCCGCATCTTTCGACTCACCTATAGCTTTCCAAAGATAGCTGTCAAGATTGTCTTGCTGCCCTTAGGACAGTAGACCGTCTTGTTTGTCGGTATGTATCTCCACCGTCAATGTCTTTCCTGCCATTCTCGCGAATGATTCGCCAGACGTTGACGGAAGAGTGTCATTCGTTATTTTTAGTACTAGAATTGAGTGGGTTGACAATATATCTCGTCAGATAAACTGCTTGCGGTTTTTTACCGATGGTTAAAAGCTTGACTATAAAGCTGGCTATGATGTCTATTGTAAGAAGTCAGAAGTAAGCGTTCTGGCTCGTCTTCCTCATCATTATAAAGTATCTCAGGCTTAAAATCTAGCCATTAATAATGTAGCTATCTCTTCTTCCTCTTAATTGGCGCGATAACCGCTTACGCGTTTTTGGCCGAGTTTAACAAAGCGCGCCAGTCGTTTCTTTCTTGTGCTAACCGGCGCCAATTGGACACACCAAGTGAAGCCAAGTCCGTCTCCACCTGATCTTTCCAACGCAGAGGAGGCCGCCCTCTTCCTCTGCTACCACCAGCTGGTACCGCATCGAATACTTTCAAAGCCGGAGCGTTCGTATCCATTCGGACGACATGACCCAGCCAACGTAGCCGCTGGCTCTTTATTCGCTGCGCTATGTCTACGTCGTCGTAAAGCTCATACAGCTCATCGTTCCATCGTCTGCGATATTCGCCGATGCCAACGTGCAAAGGTCCAAAAATCTTACGCAGAATCTTTGTCTCGAACACTCCAAGAGTCGCTTCATCAGATATTGTCATCGTCCACGCTTCTGCGCCAGAGGGGACTTTACTACTCATTTGCTCATTTGCTTAGTCCAAAGTAGCACTTATGGGCAAGAGAGATTCTACGTTGGATTTCAAGGCTGACATTGTTATCGGTGTTAATGCTGGTTCCTAAATAAACGAAGTATTTTACAACCTCGAAATTATAACTGTCTACAGTGATGAGGGTGCCGATACGCGAGTGGGCCGACTGTTTGTTTGAAGACAGGACGTACTTCGTTTTGTCTTCGTTCACCACCAAACCCATTCGCTTTGCCTCTTTATCCAGTTTGGAGAAGGCAGAACTAACAGCGCGGTTGTCAAGGCCGATGATGTTGATATCATCGGCATACGCCAACAATTGTACGCTCTTATAAAAAATTGTGCCTGAGCGATTAAGTTCTGCGGCTTGTACGATGCTCTCCAACATCAAGTTAAAGAAGTCACACGACAGCGAGTAGCCCTGTCTGAAAGCTCGTTTGGTATGAAACGGCTCGGAGAGGTCCTTTCCAATTCTGACGGCGCTGCTGGTGTTGAGCAACGTCATCTGGCAACGCCGTATTAGTTTTGTGGGGATTGTAGTATGATTATAAGTCGGATATGCCTTAACATTAATATTCGTAAACATTTATTGTTTTGTTTTGGTTTTTTAATTTATTGTCCACTTATGCATTCACTTTGCTGTGCCGTTTAAATAGTATCATATTTCTTAAAAGGTTCATTACACTTGAAACTAAATGCAAACATAGCTAACGTAATTCTTTTATGTGCGGCGCGTGAATGCTAGAATCATATTACATAAGTAAACACCGAAAAATTGTTATTGGCTTGCATTGACTAAAATTCCTATAAAAATGCTTGTACGTAGTATATAAGAGAAGAGAAATGAAACAATTGCTTTACAAGCTGGATGCCCAGCTTGAAGTAATAAATAAATAAATGAAATAAAAATTACTTAATAATACTTTCATTACATGGCGATCCTGCCAGCTTGGTGCTAAGATTTTTTTGCACAAGTGGCGGAAAGCTCAAATGCTTATTCCAAAGTCCAGCTTGGTGCTAAGATTTTTGCACAAGTGGTGGAAAGCACAATACTAATAAGAAAGTCCTGGTATTGATCAGCCAATAAGATCTACCAGTTGCGTGAAGTTCCTAGTCTGGCCAATAGACCAGAAGATAGATGACCACAGAAGGGCCGAAAGCTATCTCCATTGAGGAGTATAGGAGAAGGTATCATTTATTAAAGAAACCGGCCGATCAAGAACCAGTCATCCCAATCATACAGAAGCCAAAGCGCAGAGGCGGCTATACCCAGCGCATTAAACGAGAGATTGGATATCTCCTCCGAGAAGTCAACACTCAGCCACCACCACCTTGGAACAAGGCTTGCTCCATTTGGGAACGCATCTCAAAATTGGAATTCCTGCTGCAACAGCGTAAGCAAATTAAATAAATACAAACCAAAAAAAAAACAAAAACTGTTCGTGCTTCACGCAGACAGTATATGTAGGCTGACAAGCGTTAACCGCTCGCAGAAAAACAAAAAAAAAAAACTGTGCGTGCTTCACGCAGACAGTATAGGCTGACAAGCGTTAACCGCTCGCAGAAAAAAAAAATATATAAATATAAATCCAATGTAAAAAAAAAAAAAAAAAAAAATTTATCAATTATATATCCTTACATTATAAATTATTACATTGCATAAATTATTTGATTTACGGTATAAGGTCCCCAATAGCTAGTCTTTCAGAAATGGGAAAAACTTTATCAAAAGTTGATAAACCCAATGCCAATGTAGTAAACGAAGTAGTCGTTAATACTGGCTTAAATTTAATCGAAATTTGTTTAATTATAATCACAGTCATAACCTTATTGATATTAGCATTAAAATTATATGCTATGCATAATAAAAAACTAAAGAAAAAGTATATGAGTAGATCTAATGAGTTAGACAAAATATGAACAAATGGTCCGAAATTCATAAAACTTTACTTATAGAAAAAGAAAATTTCAAAAAATCGTTTAAATGCATTAATAAAAATATACAAATAAAACAGGAAACAGTTAAAAAACATTTAGAAAATTTAGTGTTAGCATTTGAATCAATTAGAAATTTAACTTATATAAATTTCGAACGACTTACAAAGGATCATCAAAAAGAAGCTCTTGACATATTTTGGCAACTACGAGATCAATTAGTAAAAGTATTAGCCAAATACAATATTCAACAGGAAGTATCTCATTCGATTAATGAGAAAATTTCAATAAATATTATTGAAAACCTACCAGCTAATCTATTAACAAAGCTTGAAGCAGTTTCTGAGGAAACAGATTGTCCAATTACTAATTCAGAAATAGAGTCAGAAGAAGAAGGCGAAATGACACAAACAGTTGTGGAGTTTCTCAGCACGGCTGCAAAGCTAGTGACTGAATTCGATGGTAAACCAGAAAATCTACGGTCATTCTTAGATTCCTTAAAATTAGTTGAAGTGATCAAGGGTGTGCACGAAACTGTTGCTGTTTCACTCATAAAAACAAAATTAAAAGGGAATGGCAGAAATCTCATAGACACAGAAACAACAATCTCTGAAATAATTACAAAACTTAACAGGTCAGTTAAAGGAGAATCGGTAGAAGTATTAGCTGCAAAAATAATGAGTATCAGACAGAAGCTGTACTGAAGCTACAGGACAATAGAGGAAAAGATAATCACGTTGCGGACGCTTTGTCTCGCATTACAATCAATGACTTAAAAGGAATAAATGAAAAGAATCAAAATATATACAAAATAGTGACTTGATCAATGTCGAAAAATAACAGCAGTCCAACTACACAGCAGCACATTAAAACATATGATAAGCCCAAAATATATGTCCCAATTAATAACACTGACGTCAGGAAATACAATAAATTAAAGATTACACCCACACGATGTTACATCAAACGAGGAAAATCTATAATGGCATATATAAAAATTGATGACTTATTTGTTAATGGGAAAATTGACTTAGGACAATTCTTCTCTAGGCTCGACGAAGTGGCCGACAAATATGGCATTAATAATTTACAAGTGGCACCTAGCGAGAAAATTTTTGAATTTGTCTCGATTAATGATTTTAAAAATAAGGGCAATATGATATTAAATAAAGTAAAAGTAGCGCTACTGAATGAGGTGACCCACATTAATGATGCTAAAACTGTAATGGACATTCTAAAAAGATACCACGATGACCCTATAGAAGGCGGTCATTGCGGAATTTTCAGAACACTTATGAAAATTAAAAGACATTACTTCTGGAATAAAATGTCAAAAGATGTTGCTAAGTACGTAAAAATTTGCGAAAAATGCCAAAAAACCAAAATAACAAAGCATTTAAAACACCTACAGGTACATTTGATATAGTTCTTGTAGACACAATAGGACCACTACCTACAACGATTAATGGCAATACTTATGCAGTCACAATAATATGCGACATAATAAAATATTTAGTCACGATACCCATCCAAGACAAAAATGCCAAGACAGTTGCGAAAGCAATATTTGAAAAGTTTATTCTTACCTACGGTCCAATGAAGACGTTCATTTCGGACATGGGTACAGAATACAAAAATTCAATACTAACAGAGCTATGTGAATTGCTAAAAATAGAGAAAATTAATTCAACTGCCTACCACCAGCAAACACTAGGAGTAATAGAAAGATCACATAAAACTTTCAATCAATACGTAAGATCTTACATATCGATTGACAAAAACGACTGGGATGAGTGGCTACAATACTTCACATACTGTTTTAACACCACTGCTTCTACAGTACATGACTATTGTCCGTATGAATTAGTTTTTGGAAAAACACCAAACATGTTTCAGCAGTTCACAAATGTAGACCAAATTACTCCATTATATAACATAGATAACTACGCTAGAGAAGTAAGATTTAGGCTAGAAGTAGCACATAAAAGAGCTCGCAATATGATAGACATAGCTAAAATTAAGCAAAAAACATTTTATGATAAAAATAGTTTAGATCACAATTTTAGCATAGGCAATTTAGTTTCACTTAGGAATGAAGTGGCCCATAAACTGGAATCCCAATATTGTGGGCCTTATACCATTAAAACAATAGATAATAAAAATAATGTTACTATAGTCGATAAGTTATCTTTAAAAGAACAAATAGTTCATAAAAATAGGCTTAAGATTTATCAACAATAAGTAGTTTTAAAGACCGGTCTAAACTTAGAAAATTAATACAATATATACATATGTAGTTTAGATCACAATTTTAGCATAGGCAATTTAGTTTCACTTAGGAATAAAGTGGCCCATAAACTGGAATCCCAATATTGTGGGCCTTATACCATTAAAACAATAGATAATAAAAATAATGTTACTATAGTCGATAAGTTATCTTTAAAAGAACAAATAGTTCATAAAAATAGGCTTAAGATTTATCAACAATAAGTAGTTTTAAAGACCGGTCTAAACTTAGAAAATTAATACAATATATACATATATATAAAATTAAGATTACTCTTATGTACATATTTTTATTTTAACAATTCAATGTAAAAGAATGTTCATACAAAAAAAAAGTTGTATGAGCATTCTTCTGAAGAAGGGAGGTGTAGTATGATTATAAGTCGGATATGCCTTAACATTAATATTCGTAAACATTTATTGTTTTGTTTTGGTTTTTTAATTTATTGTCCACTTATGCATTCACTTTGCTCTGCCGTTTAAATAGTATCATATTTCTTAAAAGGTTCATTACACTTGAAACTAAATGCAAACATAGCTAACGTAATTCTTTTATGTGCGGCGCGTGAATGCTAGAATCATATTACATAAGTAAACACCGTACGTACGTAGTATGTAAGAGAAGAGAAATGAAACAATTGCTTTACAAGCTGGATGCCCAGCTTGAAGTAATAAATAAATAAATGAAATAAAAATTACTTAACAATACTTTCATTACAGGATACCAAATTCTGACATCGCGGCATAGAAGTAACTCATTTCCGTACTGTCGAATGCAGCTTTGAAATCGACGAAAAGATGGTGTGTGTCGATTCTCCTTTCGTGGGTCTTTTCCAAGATTTGGCGTATTGTAAATATTTGGTCGATAGTAGACTTTCCAGATCTAAAGCCATACTGATAAGGTCCAATCAGTTGGTTGACGATGGGCTTCAGCCTTTCACACAATACGCTCGCTAGAACCGTATAGGCCATATTTAGAAGACTAATTCCGCGGTAATTGGCGCAGATTGCAGGATCGCCCTTCTTATGGATTGGGCAGAGCACTCTTAAATTCCAATCGGCAGGCATGCTTTCATCCGACCATATTTTGCATAGAAGCTGATGCATGCACCGTACCAGCTCCTCGCCGCCATGTTTGAATAGCTCAGGCGGCAGTCCGTCGGCGCCCGCGGCTTTGTTGTTCTTTAGCCGTGGTATTGCTATTCTCTAGTATCGGGATCTTCATATTCTCTGTGACATGCGCAGCTGACACTGTTTAACAGGTTCGAGAAGTGTTCCCTCCATAATTTAAGATTGCTCTGTACGTCAATCACCAGATCGCCGTCTTTGTTCCTACAGGAAAACGCCCCGGTCTTAAAACCTTCTGTAAGCCGCCGAACTTTCTGGTAGAATTTTCGGGCGTTGTTCCTGTTGGCCAGCATCTCAAGCTCCTCGCACTCACGTATTTCGGCCTCTCGTTTCTTCTGTCGGATAATACGCCTATCTTCCTTTTTTAGGTCTCTGTAGCGATCCCACATGGCTCGCGTTGCGCCCGATCGCAGCGTGGCTCTATAGGCGGCATCCTTTCTTTCTGCGGCAGCATGACATTCCTCGTCGTACCAACTGTTTTTTCGGGCTCGCCGGTATCCGATTTCTTCTTCGGCGGCGGTACGTAGGGAACGAGAAATGTTGCTCCATTGCTCGTGCATGCCGGTTTGTTGGGCAGTGGTCTCTGAGAGCAGGAGTGAGAGTCGAGTGGCGAATCTTCTGGCTGTCTGTTGTGATTGCAGCATTTCGATGTTGAACATTCTTTGCGTAGGTAGATGTACGTTTTTTGCTGCACAGAGGCATGAGGATAGTTTGGCTGTAACAAGGTAATGATCCGAGTCGATGTTGGGTCATCGGATCGTACGTTCATCCAATACACTAGAAGCGTGTCTTCCATCTGTCACAACATGATCGACCTGGTTTCGCGTTTTCCGATCAGGAGACAGCCATGTAGCTTGGTGTATCTTTTTATGCTGGAATCTGGTGCTGCAGACCACCATGTTTCGGACCCCAGCGGAACCGATCAGCCTCTGTCCGTTACCCGATGTTTCGTTGTGCAGGCTGAATTTTCCAACTGTGGGGCCAAAAGTTCCCTCCTTGCCCAACGTCAGGGCGTTGAAGTCGCCAAGCACGATTTTTATGTCGTGGCGTGGGCAGTGCTCATAGGAACGTTATTGTGAGACGGTCGTCCACCGGAGTGAACGACAGTACTTGGCGACGAGGTCTCTCTCCCACAACAAATCCAACACCCAATTTGCGCTCCTTTACATTGCAGCTGTAGTGGACGTCGGAAGGTCCTACGCTTTTCTTGCCTTGTCCCGTTCATCCCATCTCTTGAATGGCAGTGATGTTAGCCTTTACTCTCACGAGGCCATCAACCAGCCGGGGAGAGGCACCTTGCCCATTGAGGGACCCGACATTCCAGGTGCATGCCCTCAAGCCTGACCTCTCATTCCAAAAATACAAATGTAAAAGTTACTACTTTCTAAAACTCTTTAGTCTTATTTAAATAATTCTTAGCAAATCCCATGCATTTGTGTGTTCACAAGCGAAATAAAACGCTTTCTTCATGCAACTTCATCACCGTATCTAGCTTTATGTAAATCTTATATATCAGTTTCGGCACAAATACTTTTTTAAGGTTTAGTTTGTATTAAGGTTATTAGTATTCAATAATGTTTTATGAAGTAGTTCGAGGCTTAACCTTTGCTATATTGATTATACTGCGCTATCGCCAGACCAGTAATGTATTTAAGGGGCCAGTCCTGGGCTTACCTATTAAAACTCCGGTTTACTTGTTATTGTTTTCTACAAGTTGAACAGAGGAGTACGTTCTCCCAATAGCTTTGCCAATATTTTTCAAATTATTTCCATCTTTCCGCAATATTTCGGATCGATATAAAAGGCATACGGCGGTACGAAAACAGCAACTGTTTTTTTTTTCTGAGACAGCCAAAAAGCTACTAAAATGGGGTAAAGTTCATATTGTCTGGGTATTATGCGCAAAAGGGTATTATGACACCCTACCGAATCAAATAAATAAGGCTCAATTATTTTGATGTTCGAAGTATTGTTCTTCATTAAAACGAGCTTACTGCTTGGATGTCTACAATCAACCAACTATGCTCTCGTTCCTCCTGTATAATCTCTCTCTCGTTCTCGGTGATCGTTCTCCACATGCCTCCTTTATTATAAAGTTTCAAGGACAATTTAGATTCACACAGCTACGAGTTTTGAAATTGAATGGCGGAGAGTCCAAAGGACTTTCTGAGTCCTTCGTATATTGTACTGGGGCCAAAGGATTTTCGAAATAGCAGATGAAGAAATGAAGCGCAATTTTTTTGCGCTTTACTGAGAATTAATTTTTGCAGTTCCCCTTTAACAACTGTCAGGGGGATGCCGATGACTGGGTAGGAGGTCTCTGAGGCCAATTCAGTCCCCTTCCTGGCAAGCTCATCAGCTATTTCATTTCTTTTTATGATCCTATGTCCTGGAACTCAGATTAGAGAAATGTTACCTGCACCTCTTTACAGGAGTTTATTAATTTCCCTCTGCACCGTGGCGTCGTCAGAGCATTGATCGCGGCTTGACTATCGGAGAAAATGTTAGTATCTCCCTCGCGCTCGCGCATTTTGCATGCCTGTTGGATCGCTAAAACTTCTGCTTGAAAAACACTAGCAGTATTCGGCAGTTTAAAGGAGATAGATAAATTGGTTGATTAAGAGAAAACCCCTGCTCCGACTCCTGATTCCATCTTGAAACCGTCAGTGAAGACAGAGTTTCAAGCTTCGGTGCAGATTTTTTCCTCGATCCAATCCTGCCTATTTGGAAAGATTGCCCTAGCACGACCCACAAACTCAAATTTCGCAGAAATACGGTGCTACCTGCCCGAAAATTCTACCAGGTCCCTTGACAGATTGCCTCCAGAAGCCAACCTTCTTTAACCTGATTGCACTTTGAGCTGTGATGGAAATAACATAAAAGTCGATGGGAAGTAAGTGCAAACGGCATTCAGTTCAGCACTGGGGCAAGTTTTACATGCTCCGGTAATGCCAGTGCATGCAGTCCTTTGCACTCTCCCCATTTTAGTGTTATTATAGCCCTTCCGAAGAGCTTCCCACCTAACCAGGCGTCCATACGTTAAAATTGGCAAAACCACTCCATGGTACATCCACAGAACGACTTTTGACTTGAGTCCCCATATTTTACCGAACATAGATTTGCCTTAGTAGAAGGCCCTCTTTACACGATTTTCAATGTGTAGCTTCTAATAGAGCTTGAAGTCAAGTATCACTACAAGATACCTAACTTCCGATGAAAGCGGGAGAACGTGGTTGTTTAATTTGGGAAGTCGAAAGAGTGGAGGTTTATATTTTCTTGTAAATAGCACCAGCTCCGTTTTTTCAGAGTTGACTCGGAGCCCACAAGTGCTTGCCCCCCTATAATAAGCTTCTTCTGTTATAGTGCGGCCTGTGGAAGATCTGACCCCCGCTATAACAAGTCTCTTCTGTTATAGTGCGGCCTGTGGAAAGTGTGACACGTATCTGGTGTCTCTTTATTTTTTTTATTTAATTTTCAAACATTAGACGCATCTTCCTTCGTGCTGTCTTCATTTTCACATAACTCTTCAATCATTTGGTTATTTGGCAATGCTCTTAAAAATTCGTACGAGTATTTATAAGTTCGCGTACTACTTAAAGATTTCAGTATGTATCGCTCTCCATCTAATACTTCATTTTTTTCAAATGGGCCTTTAAATTTTGAATCTAGTTTAGTTTGGTGACGCTCTTCATTTTTAAGTAAAACATGTTCACCTACGTTATGTTTAATAATTACTGCTTTATTTTTATCAAACCTGTATTTATCATATTATGCGTTTTCTTCCATACTTCATTTAGCCTGCTTTCTTAAATTATCCCTATCTATGTAATAATGTAATCTTCTTCGATTACTGGTAGCAAACCAAAAGGTCTAACATCCTTGCCACTTAGTAATTCTAAGGGACTATACTTCGTTACTCGATTTGCCGTGCAATTCATAGCCAACTGAACATCAGCCAACGCATCCTGCCACGATCTTTGACTTGTTTCTACGCCATCAACATATTTTTGAGTGTACTCATTATGCGTTCAACTTAGCCATTGGCTCTACTGGCCCCTGTTGCAATTAAATACAAATTAATTTTTTGAGAAGAACAGAATTCGCGAAAACCTTAACTCGCAAAACAGCGACCTTGATCCACGATTATCATTGTGGGTAAACCGAATATTGACACAATTGATTTTACTGCCTTGATACAACTTTCAGTATCAAGGTGTGATAAAAATACACAAACTTTGTAAAAGCATCTATTAGTACTATGACGTACTCTTTCAAATCGTTTTTCTCGCTCAGTTTACCAGTTACATCAATATGTATAGTGTGCCACGGAATTTCTATCTTGGAAATTGGATGCACCTTTCCTACAAGTGGCCTTGATACTTTACAGGTGATGCAATTGTGTACAAATCGTCGCACGTATTTTGGCATATTTGCGAACCAATAGTAACTATAGACCTTGTCTAAAGTTTTCTCCCATCCGAGGTGCATTATAGATTCGTGTACGTGATTTATGACTGCCCATCTAAAACTCCTTGGAATTACCGGTAAGCATTTTGTTTTACCATTTCGCTGTATTTTTCTGTGCAATATTCCTTTTCGCAATTCATAGGTTTTGTCTAAATTTTCGGACAGTTCATTATTTTTGAATTTCGTTAATATGTCTAGCATTTCAGTGTCGCGCTGTTGTTCTGATACCAACCAATTATCGGTTACCTCCGTCAAATTAATTCGCATTTCTGATACTGATACTCTAAATCAAAGTCAAATGATTGTAGAAACGCCCGCCATTTATGTACTCTCGGAATTAAATCCTATTTTGTACGACTTGATTTCAAAGAATTAGAGTCCGTATAAACAACAAATTTAGGTCCCCACAAATAATGACGGACATCTTTGATACCGTTAACTACGGCTAATGTCTCTAATTCATACGAATGGTATCTAGATTCAGCGGGCGATGCACATTTGCTGAAATATTCAACTACATGAGGCTTATTGTTAATTCTATGCAGCAATATTGCTTAATAGCCAATTGAGCTCGCATCTGTATGCAAATCTATTGGGAACTTAGGAACGAGCCCAAGCAACCCTAGCTACCTCACAAAAGAGAACGGCAACTGGACAACTAGCAGTGCAGAAACACTAGAATTACTAATGCAGACACACTTTCCAGGTTGTCTCTGCAACGAAGACAGTAGAATTCATCCTATAGTTCACAACGGGAATCCCCCATGATATCATAACGGAGGATAACATAAACTTTTTTATTGGCAGCTTCAGACCTTACAAATCGTCAGGCCCAGACGGAATCATCCCCGCTGATCTGCAACATACAAGAGATATGATCGCACCTATACTCGCCTTAAGCTTCAAGGCGGCGATACGACTCAATTATATCCTCAAAAAATGGGCGGAAGTAAAAGTGGTATTCATTCCCAAGGAAGGGAAAACCACACATACGAAACCGAAGGACTTCAGGACGATTAGCCTATCACCCTTTCTGTTAAAAGCCCTAGAGCGTTTACTAGATATGCATATTAAAGGAGAAATTTGCAATACAGTATTCCCCGCTTATATGCACCCCGGTTATAAGCATTTCCCGGTTATGAGCACTAGGAAAATTGTAAGAAAAATGCCCCTATTTCAATGTACACAAAAAATCACGATATAAAGACCACGCTTATAAGCATTTCCCACTTAAAAGCACCTAATTCTTTCTTAACTTTTGTAATGTTCCCGTTTATAAGCACTGAATAAAAAAAAAAATATTGTAAACCCTCTACTACACGTTTTGAATTTATTTGGCTTTTAACTCTATTTAAAAGCACTGTGTCAATCATTTTACCAATCATACTTTTATCGATTTTAAATTTAACTAGCGCACACATCCCTAGTTTCTTGTTGAAGTATGTACAATGTAAACAATGAGCACGCGAACAAGTTTAACGTATGGGCAAAAAAAGGCAATTCTTTCAGAACTGCAAAACACAAATAAAAATTAACTTTGTGTAAAATATAAATGTTCACGATCAACTATTACCGAATAATTCGCAAAAAGACAGTTTGGCCGTAAAATGTAACTCGGGAAATATACGTAGGAAGCGGAATAGGTGCAGCAATTCGTCCGAGATAGATAGAGCGGTAACAAATTGGTTCAACCAAATGCGTGCGTCTGGCCTTGTTATATCTGGGAACATGGTGAAAGAAAAGGCAACGCAATTGTCCATTAAAATGAATAAGTATTTCAATACCACCACCGGATGGTTATGGCGCTGGCAAAAACGGAACGGAATTTCAGTCAAACACCTTCACGGAGAAACTGCATCAGCAAATGTTGAGGGTGCAAATGATTTTTTTAAAATGCTTCCCGATTTAATAAAAAATTACGGCAATGAGAACATATTCAACGCCGACGAAAGTGGTTTATTGTTCAAGGCACTGCCCAACTCAACTCTAAGCATGCATAACGATCGACCGAAAGGATACAAATCAAGCAAAGAACGGTTGACGGTTTTCTTCCGATGCAATGCATCTGGGGAATACAAAAAAGCTTTCGTTATTGGTATACCCAAAAATCCACGATGTTTTAAAAATGTAACTTTACCAGTTCATTACTTTTCGTAAAGTAAGGCTTGGATGACTCAAGACATATGGACATCGATACTGACATCTTTTGACAATGAAATGACACTGCAGAAAAGAAAGGTTATTTTATTCGTCGACAATGACGCGCCCCATAAGTTAGTGCCTTTACAAAATGTAGATCTTCAGTACCTTCCAGCTAACTCGACATTACAACCGCTCGATCAAGGCATTATCCACGCATTCAAAGCTTATTATCGTCAAATTATTGTAAGGAAGCAGATATTTTCTGTGGAGAGTGGAAGAAGCATTGAAGAGTTTAAGAAATCGATTAACTTGTTGACAGCAATTCAAATGATACACCGTGCTTGGTGGTTGGTAAAGCCCGAGACCATATCTAACACTTTTAAAAAGGTATGGCCATCCTTATTTTTTTACACAATATTTATTTTTTATTTATTTATACATAGTGCAAATTTTTCACCGAAAATTCCGAGATCGTGGAAGGCGACGACGAACTGGATCAGGAAAACATAATAATATTTAGTGAGCTACAACAAGAAGAGTTCAGAAATTTCGTTTGGATTGATAACAACCTTGCCTGCTACGGGGAATCTACCGACGAGCATATAATCGCAGAGGACATACCAGGAGAAAATTCATTAATGGAATACCCGTCCGATGATGAGCCTCCTAATAGTGTTGCAGATAGCATTCCAAGCCATAAGGAAGTCATTGATTCCATTAATACTATCCGTAGAGCACTTATGCCTACAAATAAATTTATGCTCGAGATCGATAATATTGAACAGTATTATTTCGAACTCTCTTAATTAAACATTCAGTCGAAAATTACAGACTTTTTTTAAAATGATATGTAAATG
Organism: Anastrepha fraterculus; assembly: GCA_037575425.1. Lineage (NCBI taxonomy): Eukaryota > Metazoa > Arthropoda > Insecta > Diptera > Tephritidae > Anastrepha > Anastrepha fraterculus. The sequence goes on from JAYXIM010028840.1 coordinate 26,960, forward strand.
AATTTGTGCATTCATCATATGCAGTGCTATTATGCACATACATATGTATGTATGTAAGTATGCAGAACCCAATAAGCGATATAAAGTTCAGTAAAACTGTTAATGTATTGATCTCTGTACACTTGCAATTATTTATTTTAAATAAATTAATTCTCAGTAGTTCTGTTGTTCTGTTAGAGGCACTAGTGATTGGGGATTTCAATATAAGCACAGACAATGCTTATAAGCGGGATTTCTATAAAGGCACTCCCCGCTTATAAGCACGGAAACTGGTGAATTTTCCTCGGTGCTTATATCCGGGAAATACGGTAGCTTATTCGCCCAACACGCATACAGCAAAGGCAAATCAGTGGAAACAGCGCTCCACGCGCTAGTTGACACGGTTGAGAAATCACTTCACTATAAGGAATACACCCTCGCTGCCCTTCTAGACATCGAGGGTGCCTTCAATAATATATATGCGGAGACTATTACAACTTCGCTAACGGAAATGGGTGTACACAGGGCACTAATCTCGTTTATAGAACGAATGCTAACTGGGCGAACGATAATCGCAAATTTGGGTGACACATCCGCCAAGTAATTCCCGATCAGGGGTACACCTCAAGGTGGGGTAATCTCTCCATTTCTGTGGAACTTAACTGTCAATAATCTTCTTCAAGAACTTGAAAAAATGGGAGGGAAAATAGTCTCATATTATAGCAATCTCGGGAAAACACCTTCCAACTTTATGCGATCTTCAACAAAGATCTCTCAACAGACTCTCACTTTGGTGTAAAAGTCGAGGACTTGAAGTTAATCCGGAAAAAACGGATCCGATACTACATATTTAGCAGAAAACATAAAACACCTGCTCTTAAACACATATTTCTAGGAGGGAAACCACTTAGAGTAACAGAAAAGGCGAAATATCAAGGACTTGTACTGGATAGGAAGCTAAATTGGGGGCTCACAGTCGCAGATAAAGTACACAAATCTATGATGGCGTTGTACTCCTGCGGAAGGCTAATTGGAAAGAGATGGGGATTGGAACCCAGAATGATACACTGGCGGTACACAGCAGTGTCTAGGCCTATTCTCTACTATGGTATTGTAATATGGTGGAATGCCCTTGAGAAGGGGGTGAACATCAAAAAACTTGACAAGGTTCAGAGACTAGCATCTGTTCTCATAACTGGCGCGGTGTCAACCACACCATCGAAAGCATAATATGCGACATTAAACTTCCTGCCGGTAGATCTGCAGGCAAAATATATCGCGCGCAGCACGGCAATAAGGCTGAACACTCTAGGTAAGTGGTCAAATAAGAGCTACGGTCACGGCAAAATCCTGGCTGGCACTTCGGAGATTCCCGGATTGGTGGACTATGCACTACCGCCCACACTTGCCATTACATCGTTCACGACCCTCCTACCCTCAAGGGAAGAGTGGAAACGGGACAATGTAAGACAGGGCGAGTCTATCCATTCATACACTCATGACTCAAAGCTCGAGGGCAGGGTGGGAGGAGGTGTATATTCCGAACATCTGGGGATCTCCTTCAGTTTTCGGCTCCCCGACTACCGTAGTGTCTTTCAGGCCGAACTGATGGCAATAACGAAAACCGCGACACTGGTACAGTGTGATGCGATATCCGGAAATGACATCTACATTTTCACTGACAACCAGGCGGCGATAAATCCCTCACAAAGCAGCCGACAACCTCCAATGTAGCCATGAAATGCCGCACATCTCTTAATGAGATGGCTGAGTCATTTCGCCTAAGGATAATATGGGCTCCTGGCCATCGCGACATTGAGGGTAACTGTAGAGCCGATGAACTAGCGAGACTCGGCACCAAGTTGACCGATGAGTAGATAGACAATGATATAGGCATTCCCTTACAAACATGTAAGCTACTTATCCTTGAAGAAATCGTAAGGAAAGCAAACGAAAGATGGCGTAATGAAGCCACCTGCAAAATCGCCCATCAACTGTGGCCGACTCGTAGTGCTAAACGCACATAATCTTTGCTAAGCCAAAATAAACACAGTCTTAGCACACTGATTTCAGTCATAACGGGGCATTGCCTAATAGGCAGGCACGCCCAAAGGATGGGTGTGCAAGCACACGACTTCTGTAGAAGTTGTCTTGATGAGTAAAAGGAAGAGACAATCTTACACCTTCGGTGCCATTGTCCTGCTCTATCCAGACGGAGATTTACTATTCTAGGCAGACAATTTTTTTAACGAATTGGAAGATCTCAGTTCCGCAGAAATAGGAGATATTCTAAAATATTTGAAAAGCGCACAATGGTTTTATGAGAAATAGGCAAAGCTCCCCCACGCGGCATTACAATGGGCTATGAGCCTGAGTGTATCCCACAAGACAACCACTTCAACCTAACCTAACCTAGGATCGAATATGTTTAATACTGGAGCTTGTGTTTGTATCGATTTTATTTTTAATCGTAATTGCTCATGCTCCGATTTCCAAACGAAATTTGAATTTTTCTTTGACGTAAGGTGGTACAAGGGTTTTAATATCTCGGAAAATTTAGGAACGAATTGCCGGAAGTAGGAAGACAAACCGATAAATTGCCTTAACTGTGTCACAGATTGCGGCGGTGGTAACCCTATTAATGCCTGAATTTTACGAGCGTTTGGCCTAATTTCTCAGTCACTAATTTCAAACCCAAGGTACTTGATACTTGTTTTGAGAAAGGAATATTTGGTTATGTTAAAGGAAAATCCAGCTTAACTTAAAGTTTCTAGCACGATCAGCAACTGGTCTAATGTTTCTTCTTTGGCTTCTGCTATAATCAAAACATCATCGATGTATATGATGTCAAAATTATTCGCTAATGTTCCCAATGCTTTTATTATAGCCCGCTGGAAGACAGACGGTGCATTTTTAAGACCAAAAGGCATAGTCAAAAACTCATTGGCGCAATTGCATTGCAATTCGCTCAATGGAATCCACGTGTACTGGGATTTGGTAAAACCCGCTTACCATATCTACACATGAGAAATACCTTACACCGCGAAGTGTAGCAATTTGGTCCGATAGCTTCTCATAACGGATATTTTTCTGCCACTGTATTATCGTTCAACATACGATAATCAACACAAAGACGATCGGTGACATTTTTCTTTTTAACCAACATTATCGGACTGGCAAAAGGTAAACAACTTGGCCGTATTATATTTCATTGCAGTAATTCGTCAATTTTTTGTCGCATCCGGTTTTTCTCATCCTCACCTAGTCAGTATGGGCGTCGTTGTACCGTCTTTTGTGGGTCGACTAGTCTTATTTCCAACTGTCCAGTGGAGACACGTGTCTTTGAAATTCCGTCAATAAACGAATCAGAATATAAATTTAAAATGTGAGTCAGTGCCACTTTATCATATTCATTAATTTGGGTGAAACACCGAAGCCCTGGCCAAGGATTTCACGGCCAATCAGCACATCAGAACTTAAAAACTTATCCATAACAACATGCAAAAAAATTTCAAAACATTATTGTTGAATATTTATATTAGATAAAACTTGCTGTGTACTACATATGGAGTCATTACCAATACCGTTAAGTTTTACAAAATTATTGATTCGTTTTCCTTTAAATTTATTAGCGATTCTCATCTTGACCAAGGAACATTCAGCCCCTGAGTCAAAACTGAATGGAACGTACTCACCGGACAGATTTATCATTCCTGATGGCGGAGCTACTGTACAAATTTGAAGCGCGTCTCGTAGACTTTGCCGTTTCCACCTGATCGACCTTTTGGACAAGCTGATGCAAAATGTCCAATTGCTTCACACTTAAAGCATTTCACACTAGGCCGCTCCTTTGCTCCAGACGTACTGCTTCCGTTGCGATTCTTTCCAGTGTTCCACCCTGCTCCAGTCTAGATCGACAATTAGCGTATTTGTGACCGGCCTTTCCGCAAAAGTTGCACTTCATCTGATTCTGGAACTTGGGCTTCTTCTGTTCAAAAGTAGTATTCGCATCGCCATCTGAACTACGCTTCTTAAAAGCGTGTGCTTCTAGTTGTTGCTGGAACTCATTACGGGTTTTAAGATTGTTGGTAAAAATCCAACGTGACAATTTACTTTCAAGTTGAGCCATGCATGCCAATGTTACGGAAACTGCTATTTCTTCAAAGTTTTGAGTTTTTCATTTTGACATTAGCAGCGTTATATGCGATTCCCATACTCAGCGAGACCATCTCCAGTTTTTGATCGGCCATTAAATACGTTCAGTACAACAGCAGCACCAGTCTCAATTCCAACTCGATGTGGCCGTCTACTGCTTACCTTCAAGAAAATACAGTATATGTACAATACATACGCGCTTGTTCGCACACGATTCGCTAAAAAGGAATCCTCGCGCATTCAAAGGCACAGCATTATGCCAAAAATTATGAAGCGTAAACTGAACTGCCCTATAATATACTTTAAACCTTTTTAGACTTTTTGTATGGAGTATAAGGTTATTATTTGGTATAGAATACTTATATTAAAGTCGAAAAATATTTTTAAAGCTTTGAAACAAAAGGTACATATTGATTGAAAAATGTTGGTTAAAAAATTTGAGGCATCGGTCTCTGTTGTTATGAACAATACTGCACATCAACACAACTCGCAGAAGCTTCAGTGATTTCTTCAATATTAAATGTTTGGCACTTTGTGTTTCATCCGAAGGCTGAATGTCTGCACAGTAGCCTACAAAAAAGCCGCACTCTTATTTTAGAGTAAGTTTATATCTTTGCTGTTAATATGCATATACTTTTGTGCACTTTTTATCAATTGGAGAACCACATACGTAAAGGAATATTTTAACTTTATATTTATATACCACGCGAGAACTAAAAATAATGGTTTAGAAATTTTCCCTAGTATCGAATTGTCCGGGCCAGAAGTTCTTCACATACCACCTGATGTTTTTGTGTGCCTCTTACTGTAACTTTTGCGAACACTTCACTCACTGCAACTGCAGCTGTCCAGCAGTTGGAAGACATATTTACATACATATAAGGGTGCATACATATATACGAAGCCGCGGTCACCGACATGACAAAAATTCAAGATTTATTAAATATTGGCAATTAATTTCAATTCTACGCGTAATATTTCACTATTGACTACACAGGCCAACAAAATCTCGCTTTTTTACAGCTTTTAAAACGGCTATGGGTGTTTCTTGAAGGTTTTTTTATGCTGACAACGAATATGACCTTGAAAATGCTCCAGCACGTCAGGATTTTTGGCAATTTGAGGTTAAAAAGTCAAAAAATGCAGATTTTGGCCATTTTTTTAATTTTTTTTTTTTGGGCAAGGTAAAGTTTTTTCCACAACGGCATCGCAAAGTACTAGTCTTCAGCTTTAAAATCCATTTTTAAAAATATTTTTGCGATTAATATAAAAAAAGTTATACTATTTTGAATTCGCCCTTTACAGGGGCGTTAGAGAGTTAGAAAGGTTGAATTTGCATATCTAAAAGTCTCCAATTCTTTGCGATGCCGTTGTGGAAAATTAAAAAAAAACTTTACCTTGCCCAAAAAAAAATTAAAAAAATGGCCAAAATCTGCATTTTTTGACTTTTTAACCTCAAATTGCCAAAAATCCTGACGTGCTGGAGCATTTTCAAGGTCATATTCGTTTTCAGCATAAAAAAACCTTAAAACCTTAGTTAAAATTATCGAAAAAGTTTTTTGGTTGCTGGCCTGTGCTATTTTCGGATGGCCGAAAAAATTGGCATATGGGCGGCTTGTTTTATGAATGAAAGTACTTTGCTCTTAGAAATATGAGCTCGAACTAATGAATGATTTTTTGTTTTTGTAACACATAATATTCTAAAATGTTCAGCGCCGTCGCGACTTAAAGAATCATGGCCGCTGCGACTGCGTCTACGAATGTATTTTGTTTTTGTAGTCGCTAGACTTAGATTTTGGGCTTGGACGACATACGCATATTGGGGGATGAAGTGAGTGCGCTGTTTTTGTTGTGTTCTAGAACATTTTGGGATGCGTGGTTGCAAAGCGGCCATCGCGTTGCGCTTGCTGCTGCTTTTGCGCCTATCAAAGTATTTTGTTTTTGTAAGTACAGTGTTAGGAATATCCACTGACGGTAGACAAAAATACACGGAAGGAAGAAGGGAGCGCTGTCCTCGCGCATGTATGCATGTTTGTTTTAACGTGCATGGATGTTACATATGAATACAATTATTTTGTGGAAAGTTGAGAAGGCAAGTAGGTATGTGTATATGTATGCATGCTAGGACTTAAAGTGGGTGTATATACATACACACCTACATAGACTTTAAAGCGGAATTGTTTTTGCACTTGTTAGGAAGATATTCGCTCCCTAGTGCGTATTTATATTTGACTTCTTGTGATGTGCTTTGACATGTGTAAATACATAAGCCAAGTTTATTTCGGCATACATGAAAACATAGATGTACATATGAAAGGAAGTTGTTGTTGTTGCACTTGTGCATAACTTATTTATTTTTATGTAAAAATATACATATGT